>SJYA01002127.1:0-32334 GCA_006410615.1 Neotragus moschatus | reverse complement strand
TAGTGAAAATGAGTATACTACCAAAAGCAATCTACAGATTCAATGCAATCCCTATCAAGCTACCAACGGATTTTTTCACAGAACTAGAACAAATAATTTCACAATTTTTATGGAAAGAGAAAAAACTTTGAATAGCCAAAGCAATCTTGAGAAAGAATGGAACTGAAGGAACCAATGTGCCTGACTTCAGACTATATTACAAAGCTGTAGTCATCAAGACAGTATGATACTTGCACAAAGACAGAAATATAGATCAATGGAACAAAATAGAAAACCCAGAGATAAATCCATTCACCTATGGACAACTTATCTTTGACAAAGGAGGCAAGAATATACAATGGAGAAAAGACAATCTCTTTAACAAGTGGTACTGGGAAAACTGGTCAACCACTTGTAAAAGAGTGAAACCACAACATTTTCTAACACTATACACAAAAATAAACTCAGAATGGATTAAACGTCTAAATGTAAGACCAGAAACTATAAAACTCCTAGAGAAAAACATAGGCAAAACACTCTCTGACATAAATCACAGCAAGATCCTCCACGATCCACTCCCAGAGTAATGGAAATAAAAGCAATAATAAACAATTGGGACATAATTAAACTTAAAAACTTTTGCACAATGAAGGAACTATAAGCAAGGTGAAAAGACAGTCTTCAGAAATGGAGAAAGTAATGGCAAACAAAGCAACTGACAAAGAATTAATCTCAAAAATATACAAGCAACTCCTGCAGCTCAATTCCAAAGAAATGAAAAACACAATAAAAATGTGGGCCAAAGAACTAAACAGACATTTCTCCAAAGAATGCATACAGATGGCTAACAAACACATGAAAAGACACTCAACATCACTCATTATCAGAGAAATGCAAATCAAAACCACAATGAGGTACCACCTCACACCAGTCAGAATGGCTGTGATCCAAAAGTCTACAAGCAATAAATGCTGGAGAGGGTGTGGAGAAAAGGGAACCCTCTTACACTGTTGGTGGGAATGCAAAGTAGTACAGCCACTATGGAGAACGGTGTGGAGATTTCCTAAAAAACTGGAAATAGAACTGCCATATGAACCAGCAGTCCCACTGCTGGGCATACACACAGAGGAAACCAGAATTTAAAGAGAGACATGTACCCCAATGTTCATTGCATCACTGTTTATAATAGCCAGGATGAAGCAACCCAGATGTCCATCAGCAGACGAATGGATAAGAAAGCTGTGGTACTTATACACAATGGAATGTGTATAAAAAGAATAAAAAAAAATAAAAAAGAATACATTTGAATCAGTTCTAATGAGGTGGATGAAACTGGAGCCTATTAAACAGAGTGAAGTAAGTCAGAAAGGAAAACACCAATACAGTATACTAATGCATATATATGGAATTTTGAAAGATGGTAATGAAAACCCTATATGTGAGACAGCAAAAGAGACACAAATGTATAGAACAGTCTTTTGGACACCATGGGAGAAGGCAAAGGTGGGATGATTTGAGAGAATAGCATTGAAACATGTACATTATCATATGTGAAACAGATCGCCTGTCCAGTTTCGATGCATGAGACAGGGTGCTCAGGGCTGGTGCACTGGGATGATCTTGAGGGATGGGATGGGGAGGGAGGTGGAAGAGGGGCTCATGATGGGGAACACATGTACACCCATGGCTGATTCATGTGAATCTGTGGCAAAATCACTACAATATTGTAAAGTAACTAGCCTCCAATTAAAATAATTAATTTTAAAAAAGTAAAACAAAAACAAAAAACAAGCTATAAATTAACATCAGTCATTCAAATGTTTTAGTTTGTAAAGACATAATGATAATGGCTGAATATTTCAGTTTGCACCAAATGAGCCTACATTTTTGAATATCCCACTTTGTTTTGGGTGCTCAATAAATAGTTATTCAATTTATTAAAAGTGGATTCAATAAATTCCCTTTCATTGAAAGTACAAAATAAAGTACTAAGTATTATTACAGTTTTCTGATCTTCAGTAGCTGGATAACTTTGGCTTTTTCTTCTTAAAAAAAACTAGGTTATGTGGTAAACCAAAGAGTACTCTATGCTGTGCTCCCTCATACGGGCTGATCAAGACTTCCAGGAATAATATGGTTGATAGTATGCAAAGCAAGTGAAAAAAAAGTTTGATGAAAAAAGAAAAATATTATCCAAGATCTTCAACTGATTCAAAAGTATACCCTATAGACATGGAGTTGTTTCAGTAAAAGAAATTCAAGAGTCTGGTGATAAAATAGTCTATATTTTGAAAGATGAAGAAGACATTACAATGGAGACTGAATTTAAAAGACACAAATGGAATCTTCTGGCCAAGAATGAATATTTTCTAGTTTCATTAAAAAAAAAGATAAAAAGGGCTGCAAGCTATGCTGGAGGCAGCAAGAGGCAAAGCCCAGGCAGTGGAGTGAAATGTATATGCAATTTTTTTGTTGTTGTTGTTAGGGCAAGTAACAGTGGGTAACCACTGAGCAGTCCTTTCTCCCTTGTGGGGTCCTGACCACACTTGAAAGTCTTAGGTTTGAGACAGGTATTTAGACCATGGAGCCAATTCTAGAGCTGTCATTTGCCCAGGGAAATGCAGACTTGCCTTTATGTTTTGTTTTTCTCTCTGGTTTTTGGAGATCTCACTTTGTTATTTCAGCAGTATATTCAAAAGCAAAACTGTTGCAATTCATCCAGGACAGGAAATTGTATTGCAGCAGAAGAGTTTGTCAGAGTATCGTGTCCTCCATATGGGAGAAGCTGGCCTGGTAATTTCTTAGGAATACAAAGAATGAATATAGAGTAGATGTCTAGTTAGAGCACATATATGGACTTCAGCTCCCACTACTGAAAATAACTGCTCCTGTATTTTGCTTGAGCCTTTTTCTTCAAATGTTCTCTAGCCTGTTTCTCCTCAAGGCTCCTTTGTGAACATCACTATCAATATTTTCCTACTGATACCTTATTTGATGAACTTCCCTGATGGCTCAGACAGTGAAGAGTCCGCCTGCAATGCAGGTGAACTGAGTTCAGTTCCTGGGTCCAGAAGATCCCACAGAGAAGGGAAAGGCCACCCACTCCAGTGTTCTTGCCTGGGGAATTCCATGGACAGAGGAACCTGGTAGGCTACAGCCCATGGGGTCTCAAAGAGTCAGATACAACTGAGCTACTAACACTTTCACTTTTTCTTCTTCATCTTATTTGACATTGTCAATATTTAGATATTATCAGACAAAATTTTCCTAATATTAACTTGACTGAAATTGTTTCTTCTCAATTGGTAAGGACAAAACAAATTGAGTTCAGTGCAACTAAGTTTGAGATAACTGAAATTTTCAAAAAGTTCCAAAACCTTGTTGCAGTTTCTGAAGTAGAATATGATTGTGTCTTCTAAATGGTATTTTTTGGCATCTCAGACAATTTGAAATTCAAAATAAGTGACAATTTTTGTTTAAAAAGAAACTAAAATGTTATATTTAAAACATTTAGGCTTTGCATAAGTAATAGTTGTCAGTCATAGTTCTTTGACCCCATAAATTCCTTACAGGTTTCAGATTTTCATCTGTATTAATTAATGTTGGTGTAAAACATTAATAGCATAATAGTGTATATTAATTTGATGTGGTGTGGAAGAACTTCTTTGAAATAATAGGAACATATAAAAAATGTTGTGAACTACATAAAATTAAATATTTCTGTACATTAAAAGCACTATGTTCAAGCAAAATATGAGCCACCAATTATGAAAAGGACAAATTATGACAAACACTAAGGCAAATATGTAATGTATTCTTATAGATAAAGAGAAATATCATTGAACACTTTCTTATACAAGTGTTCAAAATGTAATTCCAACTTATTAATAATTGAATAATATTTAAAATATCATCATGAGAAATGCTGAGCTGGAAAAAGCACAAGCTGGAATCAAGATTGCTGGGAGAAATATCAATAACCTCAGATATGCAGATGACACCACCCTTATTGCAGAAAGCGAAGAAGAACAAAAAACCTCTTGATGAAAGTGAAAGAGGAGAGTGAAAAAGTTGGCTTAAATGAAAATCATGGCATCTGGTCCCATCACTTTGTGGGAAATAGAAGGGGAAGGAATGGAAACAGTGTCAGACTTTATTTATTTATTTATTTATTGGCTCCAAAATCACTGCAGATGGTGATTGCAGCCATGAAATTAAAAGTTGCTTATTTCTTGGAAGGAAAGTTATGACCAACCTAGACAGCATATTAAAGAGCAGAGACATTAGTTTGTCAACAAAGATACATCCAGTCAAAGCTATGGTTTCTCTAGTAGTCATGTATGGACGTGAGAGCTGGACCATAAAGAAAGCCGAAAATGAAGAATTGATGTTTTTGAACTGTGGTGTTGGAGAAGACTCTTGAGAGTCCCTTGGACTGCAAGGAGATCCAACCAGTCCATCCTAAACAATATCGGCCCTGGGTGTTCATTGGAAAGATTGATGTTGAAGCTGAAACTCCAATACTTTGGCCACCTGATGCAAAGAGCTGATTCACTTGAAAAAACCATGATACTGAGAAAGATTGAGGGTAGGAGGAGAAGGGGACAACAAAGGATGAGATGGTTGGGTGGCATCACCGACTCAGTGGACATGGGTCTGGGTGGACTCTGGGAGCTGGTAATGGACAGGGAGGCCTGGAGTGCTGTGGTTCATGGGATCGCAAAGAGTCAGACATGACTGAGCAACTGAACTGAACTCTCTCTAACATAATGCTTCTTATGCTTTTCAGTTCAGTTCAGTTCAGTCACTCAGTCGTGTTTGACTCTTTGTGACCCCATGAATCGCAGCACACCAGGCCTCCCTGTCCATCACCAACTCCTGGAGTTCACTCAGACTCATATCCATCGAGTCAGTGATGCCATCCAGCCATCTCATCCTCTGTCATCCCTTCTCCTCCTGCCCCCAATCCCTCCCAGCATCAGAGTCTTTTCCAATGAGTCAATTCTTTGCATGAGATGGCCAAAGTACTGAAGTTTCAGCTTTAGCATCATTCCTTCTAAAGAAATCCCAGGGCTGATGTGATACAACATATTAATTTCTACATTTACATGTTTTTATAATATCAATCTACTATTAATCTTATATCTCCTGCCAATGCAAGAGATATAAGAGATGCAGATTCAATTCCTGGTTCAGGAAGATCCTCTGGAGGAGGAAATGGCAACCCACTCCAGTATTCTTGCCTGGAGAATCCCATGGACAGAGGAGCCTCGTGGCTATGGTCCACGGGGTTGCAAAGAGTCAGACAGGACTGAAGTGACTTAGCAGCAGCAGTATAGTTTCAAAAACTGCCTTGCCTTGTATCTCAGTGGCAAGAGATGTGAATAAAAAGAAATAATAGAAGAAAAGCAGCTAATTCCATAGATTTGATGAAGCACTTAAATATATTGTTGGGAGCTGTGATGGTTTATTGCATTGTCTATCAGTTCAGTTCAGTCGCTCAGTCGTGTCCGACTCTTTGCGACCCCATGAATCGCAGCACACCAGGCCTCCCTGTCCATCACCAACTCCCAGAGTTCACTCAGACTCACGTCCATCAAGTCAGTGATACCATCCAGCCATCTCATCCTCGGTCATCCCCTTCTCCTCCTGCCCCCAATCCCTCCCAGCATCAGAGTCTTTTCCAATGAGTCAACTCTTCGCATGAGGTGGCCAAAGTACTGGAGCTTCAGCTTTAGCATCATTCCTTCCAAAGAAATCCCAGGGCCGATCTCCTTCAGAATGGACTGGTTGGATCTGAGTAGAAATAATTTATCCTTTTAATAGAAATAAGAGTACATCTTATTTTTGATGTGCATTTACACCAAAATACAATGGAGACAAAATGCAATTGCTGTTTTATTGAGGGCTTTTAATATCCTTTTATCCTGATATATTTTACCTTCCTATGCTTAAGATTCAAATTTATAGTTGATAAATTATCGACATTGATAAATTAGAACTGACAACTAAGTAAGCTAGCACATAAGAAAGCAACAGTAATTGATTTAAATAAAAATTTTTTTTTGGATGTGGGGATTCCATTCTTTCTCTACTTAAAGTAAAACTTGTTGCATCCGTCTTTATTGGCATTGAAATTCTGTTTCATCTGGTTATTGAGCATGAATTCTTTGAAATCAGTATGTTTTGAGAGTCGATGCATTTCTCTAAGTTTATAATGTGAGGCATTTGCTCAGTAGAACTTTTGTTTTCATATACAACTGTGGTCAGCAAGGAGGAAGCCAAAAATTCAGAGTTTAGTCTCGATTGAGAGGTCACAGAGATAGCACAGCACAGTATGCTATTATTCCATGTGGTTGAGTTGCATTGTTTTGTCACAAATGTACTCAGAATAAATGTTCTTTTTTCCTGTATGTGAGCAGCTCATGAGCTTTTACTCTCCTTTTCCTGTCTTCACAAGGATCAGAGTGCAAATGCATTCATAATTCCCTTATTGAAAATAACTAGTTATTTCCATTTCTGTGTTCAATTTCAGAGACATAGGGTTTTCTAAATTCCAGGCACTTAATTGTATTATCTGGGCTCCGAGGCCTTCAGCATATCCTTAATGGTGGTGAAGCACTGACTCCCTCAGTGCTGTCTTGTGTTCTTTGCTTTCAGACTTTTGACTTTTTACTGCATCTGGCCCACTGAAATATTTCTAATTCTTATACCTGTCCCAGGCCTTGTTATTTACCTTACTACCAGATGGTTATAATTCTTGTTTCAAAGGTACCTTATTTTCACCTGTCCTGTCTTAAGGTATTAATACTTTTGGTTTTCAATAAAAATAGAAAAGTATTATTTGGCAACTTATGTTTTACATCTAAGAGTATGATTTCTTGATCTTTTCATGCTGATGGGTAAAAATGCATTTCATCTTTTGGAATTGCTGCAGAGTAGTGTCACAATAGGGTATCGTAAAATTTATTTAACTATTTTCCTGTGGGTAGTTAAATAGTGGGCTTCAATTTTTTAAATCACAATTGCTGGCTCAAAAGGTATACACTTTAAACAATTTATTAAATAATTAACTAATTCATTCCGTTGCTAAGTCATGTCTGACTCTGCAACCCCATGGACTATAGCCCACCAAGCTCCTATGTCTGTGAGATTTCCCAGGCAATAATACTGGAGTGGGTTGCCATTTCCTTCTTCAGGGGATCTTCTCAACCCATGGATCAAACTCAGGTCTCTTGCAATGGCAGGTATGTACTTTATCACTGAGCCACCAGGGAAGCTCTAATAAATACTTTTAACAAAAATTACCAAATTGTCCATCAATATGACTAGCTTACATTCTAGTAATCATATTTGAAAGTCAGTTTCTTCATATCTTTATCAACACCGGTTGTAATCGGTCTCCACGATTTTTACTAGTTGGGTGATGGGAAAAACCTCTGTAAAAATTGTATGCTTTGTTTCATTGTGCTGCGTGACTTATGGGATCTTTGTTCCTGGACCAGGGATCAAATCTGAGCCTACAGGAGTGAAAGCATATAGTTCTAATCACTGGACTGCCGGAAAATTTAAAAACTTGCATATTTTGATCGCTAGTAATGCTGAGCATATTTTGAACTGCTTATTGAGTCTCCATTTCTTTTTTGTGCAGTTCCTATTGTGATTCCTTGTTTATTTTTATGTTTTAAAATGTTGTGTATGAAAGTTCTTTATGTGTTAAGGGCTTCACTTGTTCTTTTGATATTTTAACTTTTTGTTTTGTTTTGTTTTACTGTGACCTATAACACATACACAGAGAGAAAAATTCATATCAAGTTTTATTTATTCTTTGTCATACTTACATAACCTAGAGATGAACCTTATATGATTTAACTGGTGTTGTCTCAATCATGAACAGCTAATATTTTGTTTTCCTACCTCCCTTCCTTCTGGGAATAGTAAAAACTTTGCCCCCTGACCACAGAGGATAGGGGTGATAGATCTGGGCTATGGGAATATGAAGTCATTCTTTCTCTGTGGATGGAAGTGGAGCCAAAAAGCTGAGAGAAGCAAATACAGGAGGGAGGAAGAGAGACTGAGAGAAGTAATAAGATGGTGTCCATTTACCAAGTTTTATTCTGAAGTCATGTAGCAAATTCTGTACTTAGATTTGATGAAAGCACAATGTTGTTAGGATGATTTTCTTCTATGTTTAAGCTAGCTCAAGATGGATTTTTATGACATGCAGCAGAATGCATCCTCATGAAGGCATAATTTCTTCCCAATTTTGAGGTAGATTATTTACTTCCAGTAAAGAGTTTGGGTATAAATTTCTAGGGACTGCATTAACAAGCCACTGAATAAGAAGCTATGTTCAGACAAAACCTTTTTTTCATATGGGTAAGACAGATGGTATTTATTCTTTATTATCGCGAGCTTTTCTTATTGGAATATAACTGCTTTACAATGCTGTGTCAGTTTCTGTTATACAACTAAGTGAATGCTGTGTCAGTTTCTGTTATACAACTAAGTGAAGCAACTGTCAGTTCAGTTCAGTTGCTCAGTTGTGTCCAACTCTCTGTGACCCCAAGAACCGCAGCACGCCAGGTCTCCCTGTCCATGACCAACTCCTGGAGTCCACCCAAACTCATGTCCATTGAGTCAGTGATGCCATCCAGCCATCTCATCCTCTGTCATCCCCTTCTCCTCCTACCCTCAATCTTTCCCAGCATCAGGGTCTTTTCAAATCCACTATATGTATACATATATCCCTTCCCTCTTGAATATCCTGCTCAACCCTCTCCCATTCCATTCCTGTAGGTCATCACAGAGAGTGATGAGATGAGTCCCCTGTGCTATACAGCAGCTTTTCACCAGCTATCAGTTTTACACATGTAGTGTATATATGGCAATGCTATTCTCTCAAGGGCAGGATGAAATGAGACAAATTTATTGATGAGATACCAATATCCTTGACCCTTTTGTTTGCAGATTGCATATTTTTAGTAATGTTGGGAGAGAGTAGGTGATAGAAGAATAAAGAGAAGGAAAGGATAAGAATTTGTGAAAGGTTGTCAAAACCACTGATAAAATACAGAACAGGGATTTAAACTTCAGTTTTCTGTTCTAGAAGAGTTAATTTGTTCTTTTAAAAAATTGTCTTAGAAGATGGCGGAGGAATAGGACAGGGAGACCACTTTCTCCCCCACAAATTCATCAAAAGGTTACTTGAATGCTGAGCAACTTCCACAAAACAACTTCTGAATGCTGGTGGAGGACACCAGTCACCCAGAAAGGCAGCTCATTCTCTTCAAAAGGAGGTAGGACAAAATGTAAAGACAAAAAGAAAAACAAAAGAGTTAGGGACAGAGACCTATCCTGGGGAGGGAGTTGTGAAGGAGGAGAAGTTTCCAAATAGTAGGAAACCCTCTCACAGGCGGGTCTGTAGGGAGTTTTGGAATCTCAGAGGGCAACATAACTGGGAGACAAAAATAAATAAGTAAATAAAAAGACAACCCACAAAATACGTGCCTAATTGCAATTGCCAGTGGAGAAGTAGCCTAGAGGCTTGTATTGGCCACCAGCAAGCAGGGGCTGGACAGGGAGGCGCAGGCTACATAATCAGTCCTTAGGGTAAGGATCAGGCCTGAATGCCCTGAGGAAAATCTGAGGGAGCTAACATGAGGTAGCAACCCAAATGGTGGGATTGTCAGAGAGAAAAAAAACAAAAACGAGAACTTTCCTGAGAAAGGCTCCAACACTCAGCCTGGCCTGCTCACAGAAGAAAGGATTGAGCAAACACCAAAGGAGAGCTACCTGACTGTGTACAGGCTCCTCCCCCCACCAGAGGCAAAGAGGCAGGCATGCGATGGTCAGAGCCCAAAGGCAAGGGGCTGCTGCAATCTTGGCCCCAGAGAACAGCATCTTCCACCAAACTGTGAGCAGGCTCCCAGTTGCTAACCACATCTTCCTGGGGTCCTGGATGGTTGACATATGCAGGAGGGTCACAACCTGAGATCAGCTCCCCAGAGGAGACATACACTTCAGCTGAGGTGGTGCTCTTTTGGCACACCCAGGAAACTGAGTGGCCAGGACTGGGGAAGTGATTAAGGAGCATGGTCGACCTGGGACAGTGCACTCTCCTAGCACCTGGTTGCCTGAGCTGCTGGGACCTAGGAAGGGCAGAAAATGCTCTCACAACCGAGTCTGTGCCCTTGTGGAGTACCTGAGAAGTGGAGTGGCTTAGACCTGGGAAGTGCATGAAACTCAAGGCCCACGTGGGACAGTGCCCTGCAGAGCACCCTGGGCCTGAGCAGTGTAGATCTGGGAAGCACATGCTGCCTTGGGCTTTGGCAAACCCAAGGTGGTTCATATTCTTCGAACACTTTGACACAAGCCAGCTGTATTTGTTTGAGTGTACCTCCTTCTCCATAGCAAAACTGAACAAGTGAGTCTAAATAAGTGACCATCTTCACCCTTTGTGTCAGGGAGGAAATTAGACACTGAAGAGACTTGCAAACAGGAAATCAAAATAAATAAGTAAGAGGGAACTGCCCTGAAAGTGACNCATGTCCATTGAGTCAGTGATGCCATCCAGCCATCTCATCCTCTGTCATCCCCTTCTCCTCCTACCCTCAATCTTTCCCAGCATCAGGGTCTTTTCAAATCCACTATATGTATACATATATCCCTTCCCTCTTGAATATCCTGCTCAACCCTCTCCCATTCCATTCCTGTAGGTCATCACAGAGAGTGATGAGATGAGTCCCCTGTGCTATACAGCAGCTTTTCACCAGCTATCAGTTTTACACATGTAGTGTATATATGGCAATGCTATTCTCTCAAGGGCAGGATGAAATGAGACAAATTTATTGATGAGATACCAATATCCTTGACCCTTTTGTTTGCAGATTGCATATTTTTAGTAATGTTGGGAGAGAGTAGGTGATAGAAGAATAAAGAGAAGGAAAGGATAAGAATTTGTGAAAGGTTGTCAAAACCACTGATAAAATACAGAACAGGGATTTAAACTTCAGTTTTCTGTTCTAGAAGAGTTAATTTGTTCTTTTAAAAAATTGTCTTAGAAGATGGCGGAGGAATAGGACAGGGAGACCACTTTCTCCCCCACAAATTCATCAAAAGGTTACTTGAATGCTGAGCAACTTCCACAAAACAACTTCTGAATGCTGGTGGAGGACACCAGTCACCCAGAAAGGCAGCTCATTCTCTTCAAAAGGAGGTAGGACAAAATGTAAAGACAAAAAGAAAAACAAAAGAGTTAGGGACAGAGACCTATCCTGGGGAGGGAGTTGTGAAGGAGGAGAAGTTTCCAAATAGTAGGAAACCCTCTCACAGGCGGGTCTGTAGGGAGTTTTGGAATCTCAGAGGGCAACATAACTGGGAGACAAAAATAAATAAGTAAATAAAAAGACAACCCACAAAATACGTGCCTAATTGCAATTGCCAGTGGAGAAGTAGCCTAGAGGCTTGTATTGGCCACCAGCAAGCAGGGGCTGGACAGGGAGGCGCAGGCTACATAATCAGTCCTTAGGGTAAGGATCAGGCCTGAATGCCCTGAGGAAAATCTGAGGGAGCTAACATGAGGTAGCAACCCAAATGGTGGGATTGTCAGAGAGAAAAAAAACAAAAACGAGAACTTTCCTGAGAAAGGCTCCAACACTCAGCCTGGCCTGCTCACAGAAGAAAGGATTGAGCAAACACCAAAGGAGAGCTACCTGACTGTGTACAGGCTCCTCCCCCCACCAGAGGCAAAGAGGCAGGCATGCGATGGTCAGAGCCCAAAGGCAAGGGGCTGCTGCAATCTTGGCCCCAGAGAACAGCATCTTCCACCAAACTGTGAGCAGGCTCCCAGTTGCTAACCACATCTTCCTGGGGTCCTGGATGGTTGACATATGCAGGAGGGTCACAACCTGAGATCAGCTCCCCAGAGGAGACATACACTTCAGCTGAGGTGGTGCTCTTTTGGCACACCCAGGAAACTGAGTGGCCAGGACTGGGGAAGTGATTAAGGAGCATGGTCGACCTGGGACAGTGCACTCTCCTAGCACCTGGTTGCCTGAGCTGCTGGGACCTAGGAAGGGCAGAAAATGCTCTCACAACCGAGTCTGTGCCCTTGTGGAGTACCTGAGAAGTGGAGTGGCTTAGACCTGGGAAGTGCATGAAACTCAAGGCCCACGTGGGACAGTGCCCTGCAGAGCACCCTGGGCCTGAGCAGTGTAGATCTGGGAAGCACATGCTGCCTTGGGCTTTGGCAAACCCAAGGTGGTTCATATTCTTCGAACACTTTGACACAAGCCAGCTGTATTTGTTTGAGTGTACCTCCTTCTCCATAGCAAAACTGAACAAGTGAGTCTAAATAAGTGACCATCTTCACCCTTTGTGTCAGGGAGGAAATTAGACACTGAAGAGACTTGCAAACAGGAAATCAAAATAAATAAGTAAGAGGGAACTGCCCTGAAAGTGACAGGTGCAACAGATTAAAACCCTATAGTTAACATTGACTAAGCATTAAAGTGGGCCTATAAACCTTGAGAACAAGTACAAGCTGGAACAAGGAGCTGGAACATCTGAAACTGAACTGACCCCACACTACCCACAACAGTTCCAGAGAAATTCCTAGATATATTTTTACTATTATCACTTTTTAATTTTTAAAGAAGTTCTTTATTATTCCTTTAATTTTCATTTTTGTGAGCTACTATTACCTTCCCGAAAAAGACACCATTTTAAAAGTAAATTTCACATTATATTTTTTAATTTTTGTGATTGATTTTGTTTTGTATTTTTTAATATTGCTTAATTGAGAGTCTAACCTCTACTCTAGATTTTTACTCTTTGCTTTCTGATATTTGTTATCAATTTTGTACCTTTAAGAATCTAATCTTCAGTATCCATTTTCACTTAGGGGTGTGATTACTAGCTTGATTGCTCTTTCCCTTTTTGACTCTTAGTCCCCCCATCCCCCCCATCCCCCGCCCCAGGTCAGCCCTCATACTTCTCTTCTCTACTTAACTCTGTGAATCTCTCTGGGTGTTCTGGGATGTAGAGAACACTTAGGGAACTGATTACTGGCTATATTGCTCTCTTCCCTTTTGACTCCCCCTCTTCTCCTCTTGGTTACCTCTATCTTCCTCCTCCCTCTTCTCTTCTTCATGTAACTCTGTGAACCTCTCTGGGTGTTCCTCACTGTGCAGAATTGTTTCATCGTTAACCTAGATGTTATATTATCTGTGCTTTATGGATGGAGAAGTCTTGAGGCTACTGTAAGGATAAGACTGAAAGCAAGAGACAGGAGGCTTAATTCCAAAACTAGAGAATGTCAGAGAACTCCTGATTCCAGGGACCATTAATAGACAAGAGCTCAACCAAAAACCTCCATACCTACACTGAAACCAAGCTCCACTCAGGAGCTTACAAGTTCCAGAGCAAGACATACCATGCTAATTCTCCAGCAAAGAAGGAACACAGTCCTAAGCATTAAAAGACAGTCTGCCCAAAGCCAAACCAAACCCATAGACACCATAAAACTCATCACTGGACACTTCATTGCACTCCAGAGAGAAGAGATCCAGTTCCACCCACCAGAACACAGATGCAAGCTCCCCCAACCAGGAAACCTTGATAAGCTACTAGTCCAACCCCACCCACAGGGAGCAGACTCCACAATGAACAAGAAATATTCATCAGGAAAAGGAACATGATAAGTGTCCACCAAACCAAGCAAAAGAGGAGGAGATAGGGAGTCTACCTGAAAAAGAATTCAGAATACAGATGATCCAAAACCTTGAAATCAAAATGGAGTCACAGATAAATGGACTAGAGACAAGGATTGAGAAGATGCAAGAAATGTTTAACAAGAACCTAGAGGAAGTAAAAGGAGTCAATCAATAATGAATAAGGCAATAAATGAAATCAAAGCCCTCTGGTAGAGATGGTGTGGGGTGGGAGGGGGGAGGGGGGTCAGGATTGGGAGCTCATGTACACTCGTGGCTGATTCATGTCAAGGTATAGCAAAATGAATACAGTATTGTAAAGCAAAACAAACTAAAAAAAAAAAAAAAAAAAAAAGCCCTCTGGAGGAAGCCAACAGTAGAATAACTGAGGTAGAAGTAGGTTAAGTGAGGTGTAGAATGGTGGAAATAAATGCAGCAGAGAGGAAAAAACAATTAAAAGAAATGAGGACAACCTCAGAGACTTCTGGGACAATGTTAAACACCCCAGCATTCGAATCACAGGTGTCCCAGAGAAGAAGAGAAAAAGAAAGGGGATGAGAAAATACTTGAGGAGATAATAGTTGAAAACTTCCCTAAAATGGGCAGGGAAATAGCCACCCAAGTCCAAGAAACCCAGAGAGTCCCAAACAGGACAAACCCAAGGCAAAACACCATAAGATACATATTAATCAAACTAACAAAGATCAACACGAAGACAAAATATTAAAAGCAGCAAGGGAGAAAAGCAACAAATACACACAAGGGGATCCCCATAAGGATAACAGCTGATCTTTCAATAGAAGTTCTTCAGGCCAGAAGGGAATGGCAAGACATACTTAAAAAGTGATGAAAGAGAAAAATCTACAACCCAGATTACTGTACCCAGCAAGAATCTCATTCAAATATGAAGGAGAAATCAAAAGCTTTACAGACAAGCAAAAGCTGAGAGAATCCAGCACCACCAAACCAGCTCTTCAACAAATGCCAAAGGATCTTCTCTAGACAGGCAACACAGAAAAAGTTTATAAACTTGAACCCCAAAGAATGAAATAAATGGAAATGGAATCATACTTATCAATAATTACCTTAAATGTAAATGCTTTGAATGCCCCAACAAAAAGACAAAAGCTGGCTGAATGGATTAAAAAACAAGACCCCTATATATGGTTTCTACAAGAGACTCATCTCAAACCAAGGGACACATACAGACTGAAAATGAAGAGCTGGAAAGAGATATATCATGCAAATGGAGACCAAAAGAAAGCAGAGGTAGTAATACTTATATCAAGTAAAATAGACTTTGAAATAAACACCATGAAAAGAGAGAAAGAAAGACACTACATAATGATCAAAGGATCAATCCAAGAAGAAGATATAACAATTATAAATATACACACACCCAACATAGGATCACCTCAGTACATAAGGCAAATGCTAACAAGTATGAAAGGGGAAATTAACGTAACACAATATAGTGGGAGATTTTAATATCCCATTCACACCTATGGATAGATCAACTAAACAGAAAATTATCAAGGAAATACTGAATGATACAATGAACCAGTGAGACTTAACTGGTATCTATAGGGCCATTTACCCCTAAACAATGAATTTCACCTTTTTCTCAAGTTCACATGAAACATTCTCCTGGATAGATCACATCCTAGGCCTTAAACTTAGGCTTGGTAAATTTAAAAAAGTTGAAATCATTTCAAGCATATTCTCTGATCACAATGTGTAAGATTAGATGTCAACTACAGGAAATAAACTATTAAAATACAAACACAAGCAGGCTAAACAACACGCCTCTGAATAACCAACAAATCATGGAAGAAATCAAAATATGCATAGAAACAAATGAAAATGAAAACTCCACAACCAAAAAGCCATGGGATTCAGTAAAAGCAGTGCTAAGAGGAAGGTTCAGAGCAATACAAGCTTACCTCAGGAAACAAGTTCAGTTCAGTTCAGTCGCTCAGTCGTGTCCAACTCTTTGCAACCCCATGAATCACATCATGACAGGCCTCCCTGTCCAATACCAACTCCCAGAGTTCACTCAGACTCATGTTCATCAAGTTCATGATGCCATCCAGCCATCTCATCCTCTGTCGTCCCCTTCTCGTCCTGCCCTCAATCTCTCCCGGCATCAGAGTCTTTTCCAATGAGTCAGCTCTTCACATGAGGTGGCCAAAGTACTGGAGTTTCAGCTTTAGCATCATTCCTTCCAAAGAAATCCCAGGGTCGATCTCCTTCAGAACGGGCTGGTTGGATTAGCCTCCAGTTAAAATAAATTAATTTTAAAAATTGTCTTATTAATTTTGAATAGTTTCTAATTCCTTTGAAATATTTTCAATATTAAAAGATTTTAACATACTCATCATATTTTTCATAGTGTGTATGATAATTCCAATAGATAAAATATTTCTGAATGTTTCAATTATCTTGTTCCTCCTGTGTTTTGTCTTTCTTCCTTATATGTTGATTTTTAAAGTGTGGTTTTCCAAGCTCAACAGTTAAATTTCCTTGTTATGGTTGGGTTGAAAATCCAGAAAAGTGTTAGCTTACTTCTAGTTTACTCTTCCCTTGACAGTCCCAATTTAAAGTGTGGGTGGTGGTGTCTCAGGATGCCTCTTTAGGGAGGTGCTGATTTTTGCTTTAGTTGTCATCAGTTTGAAAAGCTACTGAATCCCTGTTCTGTTGATAGCTCTCTCTTTATGTGAACAAATGCTCTCAAGGTAAAAGTGGTTTTGCAAATCATTCTTGCCTTATTGGGCTCCCATGTCTTCTTAGATTTCTACCTGGTAATTTTCATATAAATTGCCATTCATCTGTTTGTCATACATTATGTACATAATGCTAGGCGGAAAGCTGGTCTTAACCTGAGGCAACATACTAGAAGTGGAATTATTTTCTCCTAGAGCAGAAAGCAGACCAGGGGCTGCTAGAACCTGGGTGGGCAAGAAGATTGGCTATATGTAAGATTTGCTACATATGGGTAGGAGGGAACCTTTGAGGATGATGCAAATGTTCTAAAACTGCATTATGGTGATGGTTGTATAACTGTATAAATTTGCTAAAATGCATTGATCTATAAACCTAAAATGTGTAAATTTTATGGCATATGAAATATCCCACACTAAGGCTGTTTAAAGAAAGACTCTGGAGGTGGTTATTAAAGAATGAGAGAAATCTCAGAAAGATTGAGAAGGGGTTTGCAAGCAGAGAGAGGTTGAACCCTCATTTTCTATTAGGTTCTCAGGTAGCAGAACATTTCACAGGGAGCCCCAAGGCCAACATGGAGAGCCTACATGTTGGAAATGATAATGATAATTGTGCATGTTTGAGCAGAGAGTGCTGGTAATCTCTTCCCTCTCTTAAAAACCGTCTTAGCTGGATAGCATGAAAAGAGATCCAGAATTTCTCACACGTTCTTGTGGAGAACCAATGACATTGTCATGGTGAGGACTGTGTTAGCCACCTAACAGAGGCTGCATTGTGACCAGCCAAGGTAGAGACTAGACAGAGCAAGCAGAAGAGACCCAGAGGACTCAGGAGCTGAGATGGCAGGCTTGAGGTGAAGGGCAAGAACCACCTCATATGCTGGAGGGACAGAGCACAAGTTACATAAGCTGAACATTCCAGAAGCAGATGTAGTGAGGACAGACGCTACAGNCGCCCCAGGTCAGCCCTCATACTTCTCTTCTCTACTTAACTCTGTGAATCTCTCTGGGTGTTCTGGGATGTAGAGAACACTTAGGGAACTGATTACTGGCTATATTGCTCTCTTCCCTTTTGACTCCCCCTCTTCTCCTCTTGGTTACCTCTATCTTCCTCCTCCCTCTTCTCTTCTTCATGTAACTCTGTGAACCTCTCTGGGTGTTCCTCACTGTGCAGAATTGTTTCATCGTTAACCTAGATGTTATATTATCTGTGCTTTATGGATGGAGAAGTCTTGAGGCTACTGTAAGGATAAGACTGAAAGCAAGAGACAGGAGGCTTAATTCCAAAACTAGAGAATGTCAGAGAACTCCTGATTCCAGGGACCATTAATAGACAAGAGCTCAACCAAAAACCTCCATACCTACACTGAAACCAAGCTCCACTCAGGAGCTTACAAGTTCCAGAGCAAGACATACCATGCTAATTCTCCAGCAAAGAAGGAACACAGTCCTAAGCATTAAAAGACAGTCTGCCCAAAGCCAAACCAAACCCATAGACACCATAAAACTCATCACTGGACACTTCATTGCACTCCAGAGAGAAGAGATCCAGTTCCACCCACCAGAACACAGATGCAAGCTCCCCCAACCAGGAAACCTTGATAAGCTACTAGTCCAACCCCACCCACAGGGAGCAGACTCCACAATGAACAAGAAATATTCATCAGGAAAAGGAACATGATAAGTGTCCACCAAACCAAGCAAAAGAGGAGGAGATAGGGAGTCTACCTGAAAAAGAATTCAGAATACAGATGATCCAAAACCTTGAAATCAAAATGGAGTCACAGATAAATGGACTAGAGACAAGGATTGAGAAGATGCAAGAAATGTTTAACAAGAACCTAGAGGAAGTAAAAGGAGTCAATCAATAATGAATAAGGCAATAAATGAAATCAAAGCCCTCTGGTAGAGATGGTGTGGGGTGGGAGGGGGGAGGGGGGTCAGGATTGGGAGCTCATGTACACTCGTGGCTGATTCATGTCAAGGTATAGCAAAATGAATACAGTATTGTAAAGCAAAACAAACTAAAAAAAAAAAAAAAAAAAAAAGCCCTCTGGAGGAAGCCAACAGTAGAATAACTGAGGTAGAAGTAGGTTAAGTGAGGTGTAGAATGGTGGAAATAAATGCAGCAGAGAGGAAAAAACAATTAAAAGAAATGAGGACAACCTCAGAGACTTCTGGGACAATGTTAAACACCCCAGCATTCGAATCACAGGTGTCCCAGAGAAGAAGAGAAAAAGAAAGGGGATGAGAAAATACTTGAGGAGATAATAGTTGAAAACTTCCCTAAAATGGGCAGGGAAATAGCCACCCAAGTCCAAGAAACCCAGAGAGTCCCAAACAGGACAAACCCAAGGCAAAACACCATAAGATACATATTAATCAAACTAACAAAGATCAACACGAAGACAAAATATTAAAAGCAGCAAGGGAGAAAAGCAACAAATACACACAAGGGGATCCCCATAAGGATAACAGCTGATCTTTCAATAGAAGTTCTTCAGGCCAGAAGGGAATGGCAAGACATACTTAAAAAGTGATGAAAGAGAAAAATCTACAACCCAGATTACTGTACCCAGCAAGAATCTCATTCAAATATGAAGGAGAAATCAAAAGCTTTACAGACAAGCAAAAGCTGAGAGAATCCAGCACCACCAAACCAGCTCTTCAACAAATGCCAAAGGATCTTCTCTAGACAGGCAACACAGAAAAAGTTTATAAACTTGAACCCCAAAGAATGAAATAAATGGAAATGGAATCATACTTATCAATAATTACCTTAAATGTAAATGCTTTGAATGCCCCAACAAAAAGACAAAAGCTGGCTGAATGGATTAAAAAACAAGACCCCTATATATGGTTTCTACAAGAGACTCATCTCAAACCAAGGGACACATACAGACTGAAAATGAAGAGCTGGAAAGAGATATATCATGCAAATGGAGACCAAAAGAAAGCAGAGGTAGTAATACTTATATCAAGTAAAATAGACTTTGAAATAAACACCATGAAAAGAGAGAAAGAAAGACACTACATAATGATCAAAGGATCAATCCAAGAAGAAGATATAACAATTATAAATATACACACACCCAACATAGGATCACCTCAGTACATAAGGCAAATGCTAACAAGTATGAAAGGGGAAATTAACGTAACACAATATAGTGGGAGATTTTAATATCCCATTCACACCTATGGATAGATCAACTAAACAGAAAATTATCAAGGAAATACTGAATGATACAATGAACCAGTGAGACTTAACTGGTATCTATAGGGCCATTTACCCCTAAACAATGAATTTCACCTTTTTCTCAAGTTCACATGAAACATTCTCCTGGATAGATCACATCCTAGGCCTTAAACTTAGGCTTGGTAAATTTAAAAAAGTTGAAATCATTTCAAGCATATTCTCTGATCACAATGTGTAAGATTAGATGTCAACTACAGGAAATAAACTATTAAAATACAAACACAAGCAGGCTAAACAACACGCCTCTGAATAACCAACAAATCATGGAAGAAATCAAAATATGCATAGAAACAAATGAAAATGAAAACTCCACAACCAAAAAGCCATGGGATTCAGTAAAAGCAGTGCTAAGAGGAAGGTTCAGAGCAATACAAGCTTACCTCAGGAAACAAGTTCAGTTCAGTTCAGTCGCTCAGTCGTGTCCAACTCTTTGCAACCCCATGAATCACATCATGACAGGCCTCCCTGTCCAATACCAACTCCCAGAGTTCACTCAGACTCATGTTCATCAAGTTCATGATGCCATCCAGCCATCTCATCCTCTGTCGTCCCCTTCTCGTCCTGCCCTCAATCTCTCCCGGCATCAGAGTCTTTTCCAATGAGTCAGCTCTTCACATGAGGTGGCCAAAGTACTGGAGTTTCAGCTTTAGCATCATTCCTTCCAAAGAAATCCCAGGGTCGATCTCCTTCAGAACGGGCTGGTTGGATTAGCCTCCAGTTAAAATAAATTAATTTTAAAAATTGTCTTATTAATTTTGAATAGTTTCTAATTCCTTTGAAATATTTTCAATATTAAAAGATTTTAACATACTCATCATATTTTTCATAGTGTGTATGATAATTCCAATAGATAAAATATTTCTGAATGTTTCAATTATCTTGTTCCTCCTGTGTTTTGTCTTTCTTCCTTATATGTTGATTTTTAAAGTGTGGTTTTCCAAGCTCAACAGTTAAATTTCCTTGTTATGGTTGGGTTGAAAATCCAGAAAAGTGTTAGCTTACTTCTAGTTTACTCTTCCCTTGACAGTCCCAATTTAAAGTGTGGGTGGTGGTGTCTCAGGATGCCTCTTTAGGGAGGTGCTGATTTTTGCTTTAGTTGTCATCAGTTTGAAAAGCTACTGAATCCCTGTTCTGTTGATAGCTCTCTCTTTATGTGAACAAATGCTCTCAAGGTAAAAGTGGTTTTGCAAATCATTCTTGCCTTATTGGGCTCCCATGTCTTCTTAGATTTCTACCTGGTAATTTTCATATAAATTGCCATTCATCTGTTTGTCATACATTATGTACATAATGCTAGGCGGAAAGCTGGTCTTAACCTGAGGCAACATACTAGAAGTGGAATTATTTTCTCCTAGAGCAGAAAGCAGACCAGGGGCTGCTAGAACCTGGGTGGGCAAGAAGATTGGCTATATGTAAGATTTGCTACATATGGGTAGGAGGGAACCTTTGAGGATGATGCAAATGTTCTAAAACTGCATTATGGTGATGGTTGTATAACTGTATAAATTTGCTAAAATGCATTGATCTATAAACCTAAAATGTGTAAATTTTATGGCATATGAAATATCCCACACTAAGGCTGTTTAAAGAAAGACTCTGGAGGTGGTTATTAAAGAATGAGAGAAATCTCAGAAAGATTGAGAAGGGGTTTGCAAGCAGAGAGAGGTTGAACCCTCATTTTCTATTAGGTTCTCAGGTAGCAGAACATTTCACAGGGAGCCCCAAGGCCAACATGGAGAGCCTACATGTTGGAAATGATAATGATAATTGTGCATGTTTGAGCAGAGAGTGCTGGTAATCTCTTCCCTCTCTTAAAAACCGTCTTAGCTGGATAGCATGAAAAGAGATCCAGAATTTCTCACACGTTCTTGTGGAGAACCAATGACATTGTCATGGTGAGGACTGTGTTAGCCACCTAACAGAGGCTGCATTGTGACCAGCCAAGGTAGAGACTAGACAGAGCAAGCAGAAGAGACCCAGAGGACTCAGGAGCTGAGATGGCAGGCTTGAGGTGAAGGGCAAGAACCACCTCATATGCTGGAGGGACAGAGCACAAGTTACATAAGCTGAACATTCCAGAAGCAGATGTAGTGAGGACAGACGCTACAGACAGACCTGGCAAGATGAAGTTGCTGGGGTATGTTATCTACACCTCCTCTCCATCTGGAACTCAACCAGAGCCGGATTGGTGCTCCCACTGCTCCAACTCCCTGGGTGTTCACGAGACTTACTCCGTTCCCAGAAACTGTCTCATGAAGGAGGAAGGCAGTCTGTTTGACAGAGAAATGGCAGCCCTGATGTATAGTTTGAACTTTGAATTGGCTGAATACCTTCTGGAATGGAACTTTTGTATTATAAAAGACCATTTGGACTAGAAAAGAATGATTCACCTCTAATTGTCATTTTGGTGTTCTGCCCCCATCCCACCCCCAGCCATATGCCAGAATGGTGCTTGGCAGGAAGCTTAGTGATTTTGTAGAGAAATTAAAGCACTTCATTTTTGTTATACCTCTGAGCTCTAGTGTGTAGATTTTGACACGTGACTACCATTACTGTGGCATCATCTATGGCCTGTCAATAACCAAAACAATAAATTCCAGTGGGGAGAAGTGGCTGTCAAATGATATGTACGTGGATAAGAAAAAGCAAAGGGTGTCTTGTTTCTCTGGCTCTGTCTATTCTCTTTGTCAATACCAGTATATATTTCGCTTCTGCTTGAAAGAGCTCATCAGACAATCTGGTTAAGATGGGAAAGATTTTCAATAGCGTGGGTCTTGCTTCAATTTCCCTCAGTTTCAGCCAAGGTCAGGTAGGTCAGCTCTGTCCTAGAAATGTCACAAGCTGTGAGTGAAAGTCATTCAGTTGTGTCTAACTCTGGGAGCCCATGGGCTGGAGCCTGCCAGGCTTCTCTGTCCACGGAATTCTCTAGACCAAAATACTGGAGTGGGTACACATTTCTAAATAAGATCTATTTTTGTTGTTGCCTTTTATCTTGCTTCTCTTCTCCACCTGGTCCAAACACTCTCTTTCCTCCATGCTCAACTTGTACATCCTCCCCCATGGCTCCTCCTCCAAGCACTTTAAATCATACCCTTTTCCTACTCTTCTGGGCTCACATAGCACTTCAATGCAGACCACTTCTCTGGCTCTCAATCACACACTGCCCACGAGGATAATTTAGCTATGTCTCATATGGTAATCTAAAACTTTCCCAAGCTGTGTGAAGTTAGAACCTACAGCTTATCTGTCTTTGTATATACCTATAGAGCATGGTTGGTTCATTGTTTGGTTGCGGCCAAATGTGACCGCTGCTTTACTTACTCAATGACCCTGAGCAAACACCTTAGCTTCTCTTAGCTTAAGTTTTCTCGTGGGGCTGTTGAGAAGATTAGTGATATTAGACATGTAAAGAGTTTAGCTCCATTATGTATATGAATCTTGAATAAGCATCAGTTATCTCTTATAGAAAGACCTTGAAGGGCAAAGATTGTCTCTCTTCCTCTTTCCTGTTAACTCTATCTTCAAAGTATATTGGCATCCAACCTCTTTTCCTCCAGCCAGCCTCCACTTGATCCTGGTCCCTGTCATCTCTGGTCTGAGAGGTAGCAGTGCCTCCTGACAGTTTTGCCTGTCTGCAGATTATCCACCCCCCCCCCCCACAGAACCAGGAGAGATTCTATTGAACTGANGTCCGGACGCGGTGGGGCAAGCGAGGCGGGGGCTGCAGCGTGGCCGGGCGGAGCGCGCAGCCCCTTCTCCCGGGCCCCTTGCTCCCTCCTTCCCCACGACCAGGCCTCTCCCGACTCCTCTTCCCCAGCTTCGCCTCCCCCTCCTCCCCCCCCCCCCCCCCCCCCCACAGAACCAAGAGAGATTCTATTGAACTGAAGAGTGTTGGAATTCTCAGAAGACTTTGAACTCACTCAGTAGTTTATTTCTCTATGTGTGAAGTCCTGTGATTTCAAGGACTGCTTCCAACGCTCACTTTGTGACTTCACCTCCACTACTGGTTTCTTCAGTCACTTGACTTTGACCATGCTGACTTCCTCCTGCCTCTGGACTGCAATCAGAATTTAGTCTGAGGACCCTAATACTCACTTTTTCACCTGCAAGTCTGCTCCCTTGCATTTTTCAGTTCTCTGTTCAAACCTTCTGAGGTCAGTCTTCCTTCATTACCTAAAGCAATACTATTTCTCATCTTCTCTTCCAACACTATCTCCTTTACTTAGCTTTATTTTTCTCTGATTCACTGACTCTCTGATATGTTTTTATTTGTTTTCTGTTTCCTGCCATTGAAAGGCAAGCTCCATGTAGGTAGTCTTTTGTTCACTGCTCTATTCCCAAAGTTTTTTTAAAAAAGTATCTGGCATTGAGCATAAACGAATGAATACATTAATGAAAAAGCAAGTAATTAACTGCATTTGCTTATAGCTATATATTGAAAAATATTATCTTCTCTAAGGTGGTGGGAATATGGGTATTCTCCATGTTTCTATTTTCTAGCTTTAAAAAATAACACACATGCATTTCTATGTTAATTTTGCAAAATAAAATTTTTAAACAGAAAAAAAGAAGTCATCTGACTCTGTTTGCAATAGAAATGATGAGACATTTCAGTATGCAAGCCTATGCTATAACCTTCAAAATTTTAGTATATTTTCTAACTGAATTAATTCTAATATCCCATAAATTTTGATTATGTCTGGGTAGATATATTCATTGCATGCTATGTTTGGTATCATTTTTCATTCACTGTGTGGTGATCACAGGATTTATATTTTGTGCCTCTGTTAGACTGTAATCACTGGAACCCATTACTAGTAGGGTTTCCAGATTGGTACATAAAATACAGGATGCCTAGTTATGTTTGAATATCACTGAAATAAATTATATTTTAGTTTTAAGTATACCCCAAATACTTAACGGATCATACTTATCTCCTAAAAATTCAATGCTTCAAATTTAACTGGACATCTGTATTTTATCTGGCAACTGCAATTACTAGCATGAATTTACTAAACTGTTTACCTCACAGTTCTGAGAGCTTTCTTTTCCAAATCAGAATCAGGCAACTTTAGCCTGATCATTTTGGCCTATGCTTTGCTGTTGATGCACTTGACCACTAGAGGGATTATTTCACTTTTGCTTTGGCTCTTTGTAAAAAGTAAAGCCAAAAGATAGGAATGATTAAATAAGAGCCCTTCCTTACCTTGACTCCAGTAAAAGAGAGGCTAGAAGACACATAGTTGGATTAGAATTTTACTTTGTGAAGGAGCCTTGAATAATGATTTGCTCTCTGTAATGGATTTAGTCACTTGTTTCAAATATTAACGCACCATCATGAAACAGTAGATGGCCTGGTGTGGAATGTGTCTACAGAGCTCTGTTTATGGGGAAAAACTTTGCCAAGGGCTGTGTTTATTTCTCTTTTCTAATTACCCATTTGGTGGAGATATTTTTGGAATTTCCTGTGGTAAAAGTTACTTGGTTGAGGATTTGATTTGAAACCTATGTGGCTTGTGTAGCACAGCTAGCATCTAAGCTCTTGGTTTATTATGGGTTTGTGTATTGTCCATTGAGACATAAATAAAATAATTTTGGACATGAATGAAGGTCCCATAAGTTCAGTTCAGTTCAGTCGCTCAGTCGTGTCCGACTCTGCGACCGCATGAATTGAAGCACGCCAGGCCTCCCTGTCCATCACCAACTCCCGGAGTTCACTCAGACTCACGTCCATCGAGTCCGTGATGCCATCCAGCCATCTCATCCTCTGTCATCTCCTTCTCCTGCCCCCAATCCCTCCCAGCATCAGAGTCTTTTCCAGTGAGTCAACTCTTCACATGAGGTGGCCAAAGTACTGGAGTTTCAGCTTTAGCATCATTTCTTCCAAAGAACACCCAGGGGTGATCTCCTTCAGAATGGACTGGTTGGATCTCCTTGCAGTCCAATAAGTTACTTCAAAAATTTGCCATGTACAATAATAGTGATTACTCTGCTGTACAAAAATGTGTAACTTGGTCTGATACATTTAACTTTTTTTTCATTTTAATATTCTTATTTAGTAGGTTGTATTTACTTCTGATTTTAATCCCAGACTAAAGCATCATCAGTTGATGTATATATGAGTCATTACATCTGACAAGGCATTTAAATTTANGGTGATCTCCTTCAGAATGGACTGGTTGGATCTCCTTGCAGTCCAATAAGTTACTTCAAAAATTTGCCATGTACAATAATAGTGATTACTCTGCTGTACAAAAATGTGTAACTTGGTCTGATACATTTAACTTTTTTTTCATTTTAATATTCTTATTTAGTAGGTTGTATTTACTTCTGATTTTAATCCCAGACTAAAGCATCATCAGTTGATGTATATATGAGTCATTACATCTGACAAGGCATTTAAATTTATCCAAATGCTTCTTATGGAGAAGGCAATGGCACCCCACTCCAGTGCTCTTGCCTGGAGAATCCTATGGATGGAGGAGGAGCCTGGTAGGCTGCAGTTCATGGGGTTGCACAGAATCGGACACGACTGAAGTGACGTAGCAGCAAATGCTTCTTAAGATTTGGGCTTTTGGTTTTCAAAGCCATTTGACTCATTAACCAGAGTAAAATTCTCATATGCTGCCTTTTAGTTCTCCTATTTGGTTCATAAACTATTCCTATCTTTGACTTTCTAAAGATAAGTACAACTCTGTGAGGAAATTGCATTCTTAGAATTATTAAACTAGAGTGAATGGCAAACATTTATAAAGAGAATAAATATTAAAAGAACAGTCAGTGTGGTGTAGAGCTTAGATTAAATAGTATTTGGTTTGCTTTGTTCTCTTACCTTTCAAGTTTTGCTTACTCAGAGGCGCCATATGAAACAAAAATGTCCATTATTGTGTACATATCAAGTTAGTAGGAAAGAAATGACACCTCTTGAATAATATTAAGTGCCCAGTGTCTGTCCTCAAGGCTATTTTTCCCAGATTAAATAACAACAATAATAGTAATAATAAGAATTACAGTTAATAGTTTCAAGCACTTATGATATGCTAGGAACTTATAATATTTTACTTTTTCTTCCTATTCATGGAGAAGAGCGATCATGTTAAAATTCTTCCATTAGATTGTAAGTTCTTCAAGGATACTGACCATCTTTTAATCTCTGAATTCCTAGTAACTAGCACAGTTGTTCTATTTCTTCAGTAAAAGGAGAGTAAATAAGTGAATACATGAAAGAGAAGAAGTCCTTGTTCCCCCCCCACATAATGATTCCTATGAAATTTTGATTTATCTTTCCATCATTTTTATCCTTTATATTTTTATTACATACATACATGTTTATAAAGAATGTACCATTAAGCTTTACTTATTTTTGAGATTTATAAGTATGGTATCACTAAATGAGTTCTGCAGAAATATGCTTTTTTATTCAACATTAAATTCCTAAGATTCATCCATATTTTTGCATACAACTATAGGTCATTCATTTTTACTACTGTATAATATTCCACTGTGCATATAAACCATAGTATATTTCTTCTCCTGTCAATGGACTTCTGTAACTTTTTGTTTTGCTGGTAAAAAAAATAGTGATGCTATCAATATTCTTGGACATGCCTTCCTGCCCACGTGCTAGGAGTTCCTTCAGATATATGCCTATAATTATAATTCCTGGGACAAAGTGTATGTGATGTTAATGTCAAATGATTTAAGATGGCCATCACCTTATCTTCTTGGGTGAGCCAGAATTGAGAATCCAGAGTTACACAAATTCAAATTACTTACCTTGTTTTTCTTTTTAGTGTTATGATCCAGAGACTGTATATCTTGTTAAAGAGCAAATTCTAGTAAGGACAACATCTTAAGGCATAGAATTAACTGTTCCTGGTGATAATCTATGATATACAAAGGATATTTATTGCATAACATCTGTGAGTGATGTTTCTGTAAACCAAAAGCCTAAACTCTGTGGTGGTGGCGAAAATACAGAATGCTAGCATTGCCCTGAAGACTTTGTAATTCCAAGAACTTCTCTTCATCTAAAACCCTTTGAACACAGAAGCACTATTCTGAGGAAATAAAATGACAAAAGTATTTCTACTCCATTTTGTTAGGGTGGAGAACAGTTCAATATAGGATGAACTGAGCTAGCCAATTATTTGCAGGATGTTTTCCCTTTTTTATAATTTATCCTTCTCAAGATTATGGGCTGGTCTATCATTATAGTGTAAGAAATGTAAAAAAAAAATCTGTTTAATGCAACTGATTTCTAAAAGAGTGTTTATCCACATATGTTCTAAGAAAAAATGTTAATGTAGATAATTATATACATACAGTCATATCTCTATAAGGCATCTTGGTATGTCTACTACAGATTGGAAATTTTAACTGAGGAGAATCCACATATTTTAAGGAAACTTTCATCTGACCTAAAATTCTGATCTATTTGGCAGATTACTTTCCTATGGATTCCAGTTGTAATCCAGGGTCTTGAATTGACTATATTGTTCAGATTCAGACAAAGAGTGATGTGGTGTAATGATGGTAACACGAAATAGACCTACTATGTAAGAAACTACTGGTGTTCTGCGTATATGCGGGAGTCACTCCTCAAGTGTTGCATCTGTGTTTTTGAATTGATCAAATCATTGGTCTTTTGTTTGAAATTTGTCTTTAAATTTCATATTCTCAACATTTGGAATAGGTAAGAGGGCTGAATAAATGACAATTGATCTATTCTTCAAAGTACTGTTATTGAGCACACACCAATGCGCCATGTTCTGTACCAGATGCTATGGCAGTAATAATTAAATTTAACAATAAAATTTTAATAATTAAGTAATTAATTATTAAAATAATTAATTTAATTTAAGTAATTGAATTTAATTAGTAGTTGAATTTAATAATTAATAACATTCAGATTTTTAATTACTAGAAACTATTTTTTTGATAAAGTTTGGTTCACACCTTATCCTTATTGTTTATAAAAGTGTTTAGCACATAGTAACTGCTCAATTAGTATTAATTCCATGGACTATCACCATTTAAAGTAATAAATATAAAACTGACTATGAAATATATTAAGCCAACTTAATGATATTCAGTACATAGTGACCAGAAATAAATGAGAGAAGCTCAACCAGTGTTTGAAAATATTGCTTATGGAATAACAGAGGAGTTAAAAGAGTCTTATTCACCGTAGCTATGCCCAGGATATTTTATTGTCAAAAATGGCCCCTAAAATAATATTGGAGATGAAGATTTAGTGACTGAAGATTGTGAGACACAAGGTTATTTGAGTACCTGTAAGGTTCTCCATAAAACAATTTACTCTAAGTCAACTTGGAGCAAGGTTATGATTAAACTTTGACCCAGATTTGAAATGCATTGTTATATACATTCATGCCTAATATATAATGAATTTCTGTAAAGAGCAAGATAGAAGATGGTAAACTAAAAAATAAGTCTATCTATCTTTTTTCTTACAAATATTTGCTCATATTTTTCCAGGGAAAGCATTAAGCCAAAAAGGAAATAGTCAATCATTCACAGCATATAAATACCAGTAATCAGTGGTGGTTATAACTCACTGTGAATAACAAAAATTCTATTAAATACTTGTGAAGGTGTTCATGATTTGTAAAATAGTCTTCATACATATTTTTTCACTCACATTACCCTATATGACTTTATATAGCATAGCATCATACATACCTAACAGATAAGGAAACAAGCCCATTTCGGTTATGACTTCCCCAGTCTTTCATGATTAATAACTTGCCATTGTTCTTTCACTGTTGGGCTTATCAATATCATTTCTTCTATTATTGTTGTATGTGTTACATTTTAACTTAGTTTAACCATAATAAACATTAAAAACTACATAAAAGTTTATATTTGGCTTGCTTGCTACTATATATATTTGTGTTATTAAGTTTTTCAATTATTATCCTAATTATCTGTGTAATATTTTATTGAAAGGATGTGAGTCACTTACTCCATTCATTGAAAACCATTTACTAAGCTCTTATAATGTTCCAGGCTGTAGGCAGTCACTGAACTAGGCAGTTTGTTACTGTCAGGAACTAAAAAGCTTCTAGTAAGTATTATCTAATATGTGATGCATATGGAAAAACAACACTGTTTGCAGTGTTCATAAAAATTGGCCTCCTCCCTATGATATTAGGTAAAAGAGATATTTTAAAAATAACCCTTGACATATGAACTGCTTTTCAAATAAACTGAAAAATGTACATAGTCACTGAGTGTGTAATAATATTTAATTGCTCAAATTCTTACCAGCATTTAACTGTGTACTTTTAAAATAAATGTAGTTTTTCTCTCATATGAAACATCTATTCATGGCTCAGTCCATTTGGATTTTGAAATATAAAGGTCAAAATAGAGAAGTCCAACAATATTTATGAAGAATCTACTTTTACTTTCCTAATTTTATGAGCTTTTCCACATATCTAATTCACATATATTTAGACATGCTTCTGTCTTAGTTATATTTAAATAGCTAAATATACTAAATTCTAAATGTGGCTTCATAATATGTGTTTAAATCACATTGCATTTAAATGCATTTAAACATCTGATAAGGCACTTTGCCCCTTATTCATCATTCTATTCAAACTGTACTAACTTTTCTTGATCACTTATTTACTTTGTTTTGGTGAAACATTATCATTTTCTTTATAGAAGTTTTATATGTAAGATTTGTTTTACTCATTAATATGCATGTACATATTTGCATTTTTGTTTTTGCTCTTGTTAATGGACATAGTTTCTTTACAATTTCTAAATAGCTTTTTGACAATATATGAGAAACTTCAAGGTTTGCTTATATATTTTTTAATTGGCCAATTTACTGAACATTTAATTTTCTTGACTTATTTGCTTTGACTAAAATTATGATTTTGAATAGTATGCAACAACTTGTGATATTTCAATCTTTGTGATGAAACAATTGGGCAATAATTAAATTTAAAAATTAAATCATTAGATTGCTGCTGAAGCAATGAAAGCTGGAATGGACAAAATTCAGGTGCAGGGAGAACTACAGTGAGCTGAATTGTTCTGGAGAGGCTTTAACCTAGGGATTTGACCTGATGTGTGGTAGAGGGTGAGAGACCAAGAATCTGGGCTTCATCTGGGAAAATGACTGATATGAGGTGCATAGAAATTAATAAATATTTTAGTAGTTTTATGGAGCTGAAGACACAAAATTGAAGACCTCTAAAATTGAAGGCCTCTAAAGCATGGTTGCTTTTTGCCTAAAAACTTAGCTGCATTTTGAAATTGTATGTAGCAGGAGGAAATATGATATATATTTCCTCTTGAGAATAATGCTGCAGGTTAACAAATTAAATGCTTTGAGAAGTCCTCTGAAACAAAAGACATTTAACTTTGCTTTCCTGTAAGTTTCCAAGCTTGTTTAAAGGGTTCTTCATTCACAACAACAAAAAAAAACATTCTATTGAGAGGGTAGCAGGCAGGAAGGCCAGGGGCCTCCAGATGGAGGAAATAGGCTGCAAGTGTCAGACATTTTTTTCTCTCTCTCTTAAGCAGCAGGAGAAAACAAACAAGTGTTAAATTTTTTCCCCCTTTTCTACACAAATTTAAAAAGAGGTTTCTCTTAAAATTCTGTGTTGCCATAATGACACCTGGTCCCACCTGAACTTACCCTTTTCTCAAACATTGAGCTAAGATTTTCTTATGGAAATGTTCATCTTAACCTATGTTAATGAACTATGTATTTACCCTAGACTGTCTTTCTTCAAGTCTGTTCCACCTAAGAGTCAGAACCAACTTGACAAACATGCATGTTTTACTCATACATTGCTCTCCTAACTATGTTAACGAAACTACATATTTACTTGGAAACCTGCTTTTCTTCCAGATTCATGCCAATCGTTTTGTACCCCAGGGTGACTCATGTGGTGCCAATGTTATCTCAAAACACATGTTGTGGGTGAGGGGCCTGGTGCCACTCTGAATTTTGAGACATCTCCTTTCTATAAAACAGCTTGCCAGTAGCTATATAACTTCCAGATAAGACTATCAGGGAGGAATGCTTTCTGCTCCCTTCTTGAAGCTTATGTCAGAAGCTTTCTCTGTCTCTTTTATATTTTAATAAAATTGTATTACATAAAAGCTCTGAGCAATCAGATCTTGTCATTCGCCCCGGATTGAATTCTTCTCCTTCAGAGGCCAAGAATCCCAGCATCTTTCATGGCTCAGCAACAACCTTTCAGTACCAAACTGTTTTGGAAATGCTAAGCAACATCATGCCAAATGAACACAAGTGTTGACTGACTATGACATGTCTGAATATATACTCTAGCTGAATCTATTAAGTTGTACATCGATTTATCTTAAGCATTAAAGGAAAAACAGTCTCAAAACAAATGCACACTTTATTAAATGAAAATTCGTGTTTTGACAGTATAACATAACTTTTCATTTTGCAATGATACTAAAGGACAGAAATAACATTTTATGCCTTTTTTTCACAAAATTTCTATTTGCATAAATTGAAAATTTTAGAAATGAATATCTTGGAGAACATCCAAAAATCTGTTAAGAATTACACAGGAGATTTGGAGAAGATGGCAGAGGAATAGGATGGAGAGACCACTTTCTCCCCAGCAAATTCATCCAAAGAACATTT
>SJYA01002126.1:0-10066 GCA_006410615.1 Neotragus moschatus | reverse complement strand
CCATGAGTCATGCTTGCCTCTAAGGATCAGAACAAAGGATTGCCTTTAAAATTTAACTTTTTCTCTTTAATATAATGTATTTTTAGTGTAGGGATAAAGTAGTACAATATTACTTGAAAGTAGAATGGTAAATGGAAGGTGTGTACTACTAACCCTACTGTTAAGTCACGTCAGTCGTGTCCGACTCTGTGCGACCCCATAAATGGCAGCCCACCAGGCTCCCGTCCCTGGGATTCTCCAGGCAAAAATACTGGAGTGGGTTGCCATTTCCTCCTCCAGTGCATGAAAGTGAAAAGTGAAAGAGAAGTCACTCAGTCATGTCCTACTCTTTGAGACTCCATAGACTGTAGCCTACCAGGCTCCTCTGTCCACAGGATTTCCCAGGCAAGAGTACTGGAGTGGGTTGCCATTGCCTTCTCCTACTAACCCTACAGTGACCACTAAAAAAAAGTAGAGTATCTAACAAGGAAATAAAGAAACTAAAATGTAATATATAAATTTTCTATTACTATGCAACAGTTGTCACACATTTAATGTTAGACAGCATATATTGATTTTCTCACAGTTTCTGTGAGTCAGGAATCCAGGCACAGGTTAGCCCAGTCCTTGCTGAGGATCTCATGTGATTGAGAGGGTTGCCTTGGCTTCATTTTTAGCCAGATATTTGACTCAGGAGATCTGTTTCCAAGCTCATGCAGGCTGCAGGCAAAATTCATTTGATTGTGTTTGCATGACTTTGTTGTTGTTGTTGTAAGTCAGAGACCATTCTCAGCGCCTAAGGCTGCTCTCAGGTCTTTGCTATGCTGTCCTTACAGGCCATTCCACATCATGGGAACTTAAGTCCTCAAGTTNCAGGAGATCTGTTTCCAAGCTCATGCAGGCTGCAGGCAAAATTCATTTGATTGTGTTTGCATGACTTTGTTGTTGTTGTTGTAAGTCAGAGACCATTCTCAGCGCCTAAGGCTGCTCTCAGGTCTTTGCTATGCTGTCCTTACAGGCCATTCCACATCATGGGAACTTAAGTCCTCAAGTTCAGCAGGAAAATCTATACATTCTAATCTCCCTTTCTAAGAAAGGACTGGACCTTTAAAAAAAAAAAAAAAGACTCACCAAGGAAAATATCTTCTTGATTAGTTCAAAATCCATTGTTCAGGGCCCTTAACTACAGAAAAATGTCTTTATATGTGCTATATAAGTATGCTCTGCTAAGTCCCTTTAGTCGTGTCCAACTCTTTGTGACCCTATGGACTGTAGACCACCTGGCTCCTCTGTCCATGAGATTCTCCAGACAAGAATACTGGTGTGGTTGCCATGTCCTCCTCCAAGAATCTTGCTGACCCAAGGCTTAAACCTGAGTCTCCAGTGGCTCCTGTATTGCGGGCAGATTTCCTTTACTGCTGAGCTTCCTGAGAAGCCCCCAAGTAGTGTGAACTAGTAAAGGGAGTACAATTCCATCACATTCATGAGCCCTGTGCACACAGAAGAATAAAAACAGAGTGCACAAACCTGGGGCAACAATCTAGGGAGACATCTGAGAGTTGTGCCTGCCATATGGATGAATAAAAAAGACAACAAATATTAAAGAGGGGAAAAAAAGGAAAAACTGAACACAGAAGAGATGGGACAAATGTAAAGCAAAAATCAGTAGATTTAAATGGAAAAATATCAATACTCATTAATGATCTAAACACCAAAATTAAATTGCAGAGATTTTTCTATTGGATAAAGAAGCCAGATGACTATGTGCTATCTATATGAAACCCATTTAAAATATAAACACACAAATAGATTAAAAGTAAAAGAACAGAGACAAATAAACCATCACAACACTAACCAAAGGAAAGCTAGAGTGGCTTTATTTATAACAAAGTTAATTTCAGAATCTTACTAACAGTAAATAAAGTCCTTTGATAATAAGTAAAGGGTAACTTTATGCAGGGGGCATAACAATTTTAAATGTTTCTTTACTAAGAGTTTCAAAATACATGAAGCAACAATGCTTTAGCTGAAAGGAGAAATAGATTCCAGATGTAGTTGAATAATCAGCAGCCATATGTCAACAAATAGTAAAAATAAAATCAGTAAATAGAAGTCTTGAACAGCACTTTTTATCAATGTAACTTAACTGACATTTTACAAACATGCTAGCCAATGACAGCAGGATATGCATTCTCAAACTTGGCACTATTTGCATTTAATCCAGGAAAACTCTTGTGGGAGGCTGTCTTCTGAACTGTAGGATGTTTGGCAGCATCCTCAGCCTTTACCCACTGGATGCTGGCAGTATATTGCCTTCATGATAACAAACAAAAATGTCTCCAGGCTTTGCCAAATGTTCCTTAGGGGCACAATCACCCAAGTTGAAAATTGCTGATTTAAAACATGGTTTTACTCTGAAACATATATTTGAGGAAAAATATGGTCCATCTAGTCAAGGCTATGGTTTTTCCAGTAGTCATGCATGAATGTGAGAGTTGGACCGTGAAGAAAGCTGAGTGCCAAAGAATTGATGCTTTTTAACTGTGGTGTTGGAGAAGACTCTTGAGAGTCCCTTGGACTGCAAGGAGATCCAACCAGTCCATTCTAAAGGAGGTCAATGTATAGAATGGAATTTTGGACTTTGAGGGAGAGGAAGAGGGTGGGAAGATTTGGGAGAATGGCACTGAAACATGTATACTATCATGTAAGAAACAAATCATCAGTCTATATTCAATACAGGATACAGGATGCTGGGGACTGGTGCACGGGGATGATCCAGAGAGTTGATATGGGGTGGGAGGTGGGGGGGTTTTCAAGATTGGGAACTCATGTGCACCTGAGATGGAAAAAAATTAAAAATTAAAAATTAAAAAAAAAATAAAGGAGGCCAGTCCTGGGTACTCTTTGGAAGGAATGATGCTAAAGCTGAAACTCCAGTACTTTGGTCACCTCATGTGAAGAGTTGACTCATTGGAAAAGGCTCTGATGCTGGGAGGGATTGGGGGCAGAAGGAAAAGGGGACGATAGAGGATGAGATGGCTGGATGGCATCACTGACTTGATGGATGTGAGTTTGGGTGAACTCTGGGAGTTGGTGATGGACAGGGAGGCCTGGCGTGCTGTGATTCATGGGGTTGCAAAGAGTCGGACACGACTGAGCGACTGAACTGAACTGAACTGAACTGATGGACAGCTAGTTTTCCAATAAAGTCAGGTCACAGTTTCAAACATTGTTCTGATAAAATCAGTGGACTTTCAAAAATTTAGTAACAGTCCTCTCAGTTTCATTGCAAAATGTGGACTTGGGCTGTGGTTTGTTCATGAATCTTCGTTGCTATGTTAGTTAGAAACTGGCACATGGTGAATCAGCACTCCTCATTTTGTGCCATCATTTATCCATTTAATTCAACAAGTATTTATAAAACTGCCTTCTATCAGCTAGTTGCTGTTCTAGCATTGGGAATGTATCAGAGAACAAATGAATGCTCTTCCCTTAACAGAGCTCACATTTGGAAGAAGAATAGAGTAATAAACAAGCAAATTCTCCAAGCAAGGCTTCAATAGCATGTGAACTGAGAACTTCCAGGTGTTCAAGTAGGATTTAGAAAAGGCAGAGGAATCAGAGATCAAATTGCCAACATCTGTTGGATCATAGAAAAAGCAAGGGAATTCAAGATACACATCTACTTCTGCTTCATTGACTATGGTAAAGTCTTTGACCATGTGGATCACAACAAACTGTGCAAGATTCTTCAAGAGATGGGAATACCAGACCAACTTACTTGCCTCCTGAGAAACCCATGTGCATGTCAAGAAGCAACAGTTAGGACTGGACATGGAACGATGGACTGGTTCCAAATTGGGAAAGGAGTACATCAGGCTGTATACTGTCACCCTGCTTATTTAACTTATATGCAGAGTGTATCATGCAAATGCCAGGCTGGATGAAGCACAAGCTGGAATCAAGGTTTCAGGGAGAAATATCAATAACCTCAAATATGCAGATGACACCACCCTTATGGCAGAAAGTAAAGAGGAACTAAAGAGCCTCTTGATGAAGCTGAAAGAGGAGAATGAAAAAGCTGACTTAAAACTCAAAACCACAATGAGGTACCATTTCACACCAATCAGAATGGCTGTGATCCAAAAGTCAACAAGCAATAAATGCTGGAGAGGGTGTGGAGAAAAGGGAACCCTGTTACACTGTTGATGGGAATGAAAACTAGTACATCCACTATGGAAAATCCACTAGTACATCCAGCATGGAGGTTCCTTAAAAAACTGGAAATAGAACTGCCTTATAACCCAGCAATCCCACTGCAGGGCATACACACCGAGGAAACGAGAATTAAAAGAGACACATGTACCCAAATGTTCATTGCAGCACTGTTTAAAATAGCCAGGACATGGAAGCAAGCTAGATGTCCATCAGCAGATGAATGGATAAGAAAGCTGTGGTACATATACACAATGGAGTATTACTCAGCCATTAGAAAGAATACATTTGAATCAGTTCTAATGAGGTTGGTGAAACTGGAGCCTATTATACAGAGTGAAGTAAGCCAGAAAGAAAAACACCAATACAGTATACTAACACATATATATATGAAATTTATAAAGATGGTAACAATAACCCTGTATGCAAGACAGCAAAAGAGACACAGATTTATAGACTAGTCTTTTGGACTCTGTGGGAGAGGGAGAGGGTGGGATGACTTGGGAGAATGGCATTGAAACATGTATAATATTATATATGAAATTAACCACCAGTCCAGATTCTATACATGATACTGGATGCTTGGGGCTGGTGCACTGGGATGACCCAGAGGGATGGTACGGGGAGGGAGGAGGGAGGGGGGTTCAGGATGGGGAACACATGTATACCTGTGGTGGATTCATGTTGATGTATGGCAAAACCAATACAATATTGTAAAGTAATTAACCTCCAATTAAAATAAATAAATTTATATAAAAAATAAAAACAATAAAACTCAACATTCAAAAAACGAAGATCATGGCATCCAGTCCCATTACTTCATGGCAAATAGATGGAGAAACAATGGAAACAGAGAGAGACTTTATTTTGGGGGGCTCCCAAATCACTGCAGATGGTGACTGCAGCCATGAAATAATAGATGCTTGCTCATTGGAAGAAAAGCTATGACACACCTAGTGAAAGTGGCTCAGTCGTGTCCGAGTTCTTTGTGACCCCATGGACTATATGGTCCTTGGAATTCTCTAGGCCAGAATACTGGAGTGAGTGGCCTTTCGTTTCTCCAGGGGATGTTTGCAAACCAGGGATCAAACCCAGGTCTCTCCCATTACAAGCAGATTCTTAATCAGGTGAGCCACAAGGAAAGCCCAAGAATACTGGAGTGGGTAGCTTATCCTTTCTCCAGAGGATCTTCCCAATCCAGGAATTGAACCAGGGTCTCCTGCATTGCAGGCAGATTCTTTATCAACTGAGTTATCAGGGAACCCCATGACAAACCTAGGTAGCATATTAAAAAGCAGAGACGTTACTTTACCGACAAAGGTCTACATAGTCAAAGCTATGGTTTTTCCAGTAGTCATGCATGCAAGTGAGAGTTGGACCATAAAGAAAGCTGAGTGCCAAAGAACTGATGCTTTTGAACTGTGGTTTTGGAGAAGATTCTTGAGAGTCCCTTGGACAGCCAGGAGATCAAACCAGTCCATCCTAAAGAAAATCAGATGCTGCAACTAAAACTCCAATACTTTGGCCACCTGCTGGGAAGAATTGATTCATTTGAAAAGACCCTGGTGCTGGAAAAGATTGAAGGCAGGAGGAGAAGAGGATGACAGAGGATGAGATGGTTAGATGGTATAACCGACTCTATGGACATGAGTCTGAGCAAGCTCCCGTAGTTGGTGATGGACAAGGAATGCTGCAGTCCATGGGGTTGCATAATTTGGACAAAACTGAGCCACTGAAACAAACATACAGTTTGTAAAATATCTATACAGCTATGGAAATAAACAAAGTAGGATAAGAAAGAGAAGGAATAAGGAAAGTGGTCAGGGATTGTGACAGTTTAACAGAGGACCAGAAAGAAGTAAGAGTGAGCAATGTAGATGTATGTTTTTCCATTTCAGGTAGAAGGACAAATAATAACCAAAAACTTCTTGAATGTATTCTAGGAAGAGCGATGATGCTGGTGTAGAAGCAGCAGAGTGAGTTAGAGTGGTAGGAAATGGGGTTAGTGAAGTTGCAATGTGGCCAGATCACAAAGAGCCTACAGGTCACTGTAAGGATTTTGGCTTTTGAGTGAAATAGAAAGCCATTAGAAGGTTTTAAGTGAAATGATGAGATACTAAAAATATTGTAAGAGAATCATTTTGTTGGTTATGTTGAGCCTAGATGGTAGGGGAACAAAGTGAAAAGCTGAAAGACCAGTTAGGAGTCTGTTAGAATATTCCAGGTCGGCTATGATGCTGACTCTGTCCACAGTAGAAGCAAGGAAGATGGTAGGATTTTGAAGTGTTTTTGGAGGCCCAACAAAAGGATTTTTTTGGCAGGAAGCAGTGTAGGATGAATAAAAGAGGGGAGTCAATGATAACTGAGGATTTTAGACTGTGAAACAGGAAGAGATGAGCTGAAGCTGTTATTTGCTAATATAGGGAAGATGGCAGAAGGACCGAGCATTTGGAGACATTTTAAATTTGAGATGACTTTTGGAAATTTATGTGGAAATATTGTGAACCACTGGCTAAACTAATTTGGAGTTTAGAAAAGAAGTCTGATCCAGAGAAATAAATGTGAAAGTTATCAATATTTATCTGGTATTTTATTTTGTTATTTATTTTCCAGTTTTACCGAGTTATATTAACATAAAATTGTATCAGTATAATACAATGTTCTGATATATACATATATCACAAAATGACTACCACAGTAAATTTAGTTAACATCTGTCTCTTCACATAATTATAAGTTTTTATTTCTTATAATGATGAGTTTAAAAATCTACTCTCTTAGCAATTTTCAAATATACAGTACAAGAGTGTCAATTAATGTCATAATGCTGTATATTACATCTCCAGAACTTAATTATCATATAAGTGGAAATCTGTACATTTTGACCCCCTTCACTCATTTCTTTCATCATGCCCCTTCAACTCTGGCAACCACCAATCTTTCCTGTTTGTAAAAGTTTGTTTTTTAGATTCCATATATATTAATACATGAGATCATACAGTATTTCTCTGAATTATTTCACTTAATGCCTTCAAGTTCTATCCATGTTGTTATACAGTGCAGGATATACTTTTTTATGATTGAATCCTGTTACATATATATGCCACATCTTTATTTATTCATCAGTGAACCCTTATGCTGTTTCCAAATCTTGGCTATTGTAAACAATGCTTCAGTGAATGTGGGAGGGCAGATATCTTTTTGAGATCACTATCTCTTTGTTCTCTTTATCTAAATACCCAGAAGTGGGATAAATAGATCATATGGTAAGTACATTTTTTATTTTTTGAGGGACAGCTATACTGTTTTCTATAATGAATGTACCGGTTTACATTCCCACCAACAGTGCAAGGAGATTCCCTTTCCCCCACATCTTTCCCTATACTTATTTCTTATTTTTTGGATGATAGTTATTTTAGCATGTGAGGTGGTATCTCATTGTGGTTTTGATTTTCATTTTCGATAGTTGGTATTTTTAAAGCCTTTAAACTAGCTATTTTAAAGCTATTAGAGGATGAGTATGGAGAAATCAAAGATCCGAGGAACGAGCTCTGGTACAGGCCAATATATAGAGGTTGGATTGATGAATATATGGTTTGTTATTACTTATGCAATGAATTACCAAAAATTTAGTGGCTTAAAAACAGTAAGTTTTATTGCCTTATGACTATGGAGATCTGAAGTCTAAAACCAAGTTCTCACCAGGACTTCAAGCCAGCATTCCNAGCTCTGGTACAGGCCAATATATAGAGGTTGGATTGATGAATATATGGTTTGTTATTACTTATGCAATGAATTACCAAAAATTTAGTGGCTTAAAAACAGTAAGTTTTATTGCCTTATGACTATGGAGATCTGAAGTCTAAAACCAAGTTCTCACCAGGACTTCAAGCCAGCATTCCTTTTGGAGGCCTCAGGGGACAGTCTGTTTCCTTCTCTCTCTCTCTCTCTCTCTTTTTTTTTTTTTTTTTTAGTTTCTAGAGGTGCTCAGCTTTCCTTGGCTCATGACCCTTCCTTGTATTACTCCAATGTTTTGCTTCCATCATCACAGCACTTACTACTGACTCTAATTCTCCTGTTTTTCTCTAATCAGAACCATCGTGGTTACATTGGTCCCACTTGGATAATCCAGGGTAATCTCTACCTCAAGATTCTTAACTCAATCATATTGACAAAACCCTTTTAATCATGTAAGGTAACATAGTTATAGTTTTCCACTGTTAGGTCATGCATACCTTTGGTGGACCAATATTTTAGCCCACAGCCAGGAAGAATCAGAAGTTAAGACTAAAGGGAGCAGGATCTAGTGAGGTGGACAGAGAACAGAGGAAGTGTGTCCTGGAATTAGGTGAAGACAGTCCTTCAAGGAAAGAGGAGTGACCACTCTATTATATGTCACTCATTGATCCAAGAAGATGCAGATGAGAATTAACTTAGAGATTTAACCCAATGGAATTCATTGCTGACCCTGACAAGAACTACATTCATGGAAATGTGGAAAATGAAAGCCTGACTGGAGTATCTTAGAAGATGGAGCAGGACCAGCTTAGTGGGTATAAGATATGCACTGTCCCACAAGGCCCCACTTTTGGATGAGCCACACAGGTGGATTAATGTTTTACTTTCACTGGGACAAGAAGATTCCCTGGAGGACGGCATGGAGCCCACTCCAGTATTCTTACCTGGAGATTCTCATGGACAGAGGAGCCTGGCAGGCTACAGGCCATAGTGTGGAAAAGAATCAGACATGACTGAAGTGACTTAGCACACACACACGTCACTCTAGAAATTCTTAATTGTGAAAAAGGATCTTGCAGAGAAGTCTCAGTTTTATTTTGCACTGAGCACAGCAGACTATATAGCTTGTGCTGCAATGGAAGAAAAAACAAAAAACCAAAAACTGAGAACAGTGATCATGGATAACTCTTCCAAGGCATTTTATGCAAATGAGATCAGAAAAATGTAGCCAGAGGAGGAAGCGGAATTAAGTGAGAATTTTCAATTTTAAGATGGTTGCTTTCTAGTTAGGTGCTTCCTATGTAACAACGGATAGTCAGGACTGACCAAGACTGATTCCGTCTAGTGCCAGATGTCCCACACGTGTTTTTAGCTGAGTTTACAGCATGATTTCACAGATCCCTGCGTAGGAAGACACACCTCTGCTTCTTGGCTCTCCTTCATTATTTTTCCAGTGGATTGGTGACTTCATGCAAGAAGGATAAAAACCTTATAAAGTTAAACTCCAACATATCTTCTTAACCTATCAATCTGATGTCACTCTGAACTCTGGCATATGAGATAAATTTTCCAGGCTTTGTTCCTCACAGATAAATTGCAAATTGATTTTTATCATGATTTGCTCTAGCATTTTCCCAGACATACCAGTTAAGCTGACTCAGGGCCAGAGACATTCATTGCTGGCCTCAGGAAAGATACACTGTTGGCACTCATCCACCTTTCAGGCATTTTTTCTCCCCATCTATCCTAGTCATTGGAAATAAATTGCACTGTAAAGCCCTGCTAACCAGACTTAACAAATAACCATCTGAAGAGCTTGCACTAAGCAGCCAAGCTTATCAACTCTCTTTTCAACTAAGTAAGGAAAGGTCTCATTAAGCAGTATAACCTTGACTATTATAGGTTAGAAACTTTCAGAAATCCCTGAGATGATTGCTATTAATCTCAGATATCTCAGAAAAGAAAATTTGCCAGTCTCTCAAACCACCTTTAATACTTAAGCTATAATGATTTTTACTTACTGGAGCAAATTATCTTTTGTATAACTCTTTCAGTTTTCAGTTCAGTTCAGTTCAGTTCAGTCTCTCAGTCATGTCCAACTCTTTGCGACCCCATGAATTGCAGCATGCCAGGC
>SJYA01002125.1:22613-113859 GCA_006410615.1 Neotragus moschatus | reverse complement strand
TGATGGACATGGGTTTGAGTAGACTCCAGCAGATGGTGATGGACAGGGAGGCCTGGCGTGCTGCAGTTCATGGGGTTGCAAAGAGTCGGACACGACTGAGTGACTGAACTAAACTGAACCATAGATACCTATTTGAATGGAAGTTATCCCATGTTTTAGTTTGACACATTAGTCATTTTGCTTCCCACACCATAATCTTTCACTTTCAGTCTCAAAGAATACTAGCTCTAGTAAAACATTACATTTTTAAAGAAATAAACAAAGGAAAAAATATGCTTTTCTCTGGATGAATCATCAGATCTTTTAGATAGTTTTTATTTACTTTGGTAAGATTTAGTAGCACTGTATATTTTTCATGGCTAAACCTCTGGAAGCATGGAGATCAACAAGATAATCAAGGTGGTAATAAGTAGAACATCATTTATTCAGTAGTTATATATTTCATTCTTTTGTCCAATATATGGCAGCCCATGGTGTTAGGGACTGAGAATGTATTCACTTTGCAAGGCAGTGCAGCTACTAAGACACATTATGTAACCATGGAATGCTGTGATACTTGAGCCAAAGGGAACTATTATGCAGAGCATCCAGAAATGGAGGCATTGGATTTGTGGAAATGAGTTCTAAATGTTGCCAAATTAGAAGAGAAGACAAGGACTACCTCTTTACAGGATGGGGATGGATAACTTTACAAGGAGTGGTTCAGAAGATATGTAAAGTTATTCAGCTGAATCCCACAAATGTAACCACAGTAAATTTACTTGAACTTTCTACTTAAATGAAGTAGATTCATTCTTGAAAATTTCAATAGTAGACCATTTATCTATATCTGATATTGTGCTGAAGACATTATTTGCATCATTTAACTTGTTACAACTCCATTCTATAGATGAGAAAAATAAGAATATTATAATTTACTGACCTGCAACTACACACATCTCATTTTAAAATTAATTTATTTATTTTAATTGGAGGCTAATTACTTTACAATATTGTAGCAGTTTTTGCCATATGTTGACATGAATCAGCCATAGGTGTACCATAGAGACATACAGCAACCTTCCAAAAAAACTCAATGTATAAATTTCAGGCCATATTTGAAACATATGTGTTATAAAATAATGTCTTTAAAATTTTATTATTAAAATACAATAATAAAATATTTTCAATTGTAATATGTACTTTTAGATTTTAAAAAAGTTCCCTGAATTTCAATTTTTAAAACATGTGAAGGACAAATAAAACACTAAATATAATTAATAAATGATACTTTTAGATAATAAATTTTGCATCAAATTTTAATTCAGCCAATTTGAAACTAAGCTTTTTTTTTTGAAGAACATAATAAATTTTAAAATTCTTGCATAGAGTGATTTTTAAAGAGATTTTATAGGGTAATCACCAGGAAGCACACAAGATATATTTTATTATGCATATCCAGTAGTTGATAAGAAAATTGAACAGCAACTTTCTTCTCTTAATTAAAGAGCAATCGTTTTCAACAGCTTATGTCCTTATTATCTTCTCTTTGCATTTGACTCAGAAGAAAAACTGTTGCTTTAATTTTGTTTTTGAGCTCACAACCATAGTTCCTCTTTTAGAAATTCTCTACAATACTGTTTCAGGTATTTGCTTTCTTATCCTTTAAGACACTGTTTACACAACTTAATTTTAATGAACATCCAACTGAGATGAAAAGATTCACTGCTTTGTTATATAGAATAATTTTATCTATCTTAATTATAGTATTGTGTGGCGTGTGTGTGATAAGCCGCTTCAGTAGTGTTCAACAGGGAATCCCACTCTTTCCATGGGATTCTCCAGGCAAGAAACTTGAGCGGGTTGCCATGCCCTTCTCCTGGGGCTCTTACCAAAACAGGGATCGAACTTGCATCTGTTACCTCTCCTACTTTGGCAGATGGGTTCTTTACCACTAGTACCACCTGGAAAGCCCAATTATAGTATTGTAAAAATCAGCAATTTCATTTTTCTATTTTTCCACTAATTTTATAACGTGTGGAAGAATGTAATAAACTAGTTAATTATAAATACATTTCTGTATAAATAAAACAAAATAAAACTGTTTGCCATGAAACACCATGATGCAATTTCTAAAACAATGTATTCAAATAACTGGTATATAAAAGGCATTTTAGAGGTGCTGACATATAGTACATGAATATGCATGTGGTGTTAAAGTAAAAAATGTCCTATTTCATCTCATGTATGTAAAATTACAATTGGTAAAGGCATTTGACCTAAGAAGGAGATTTATAAACTGGTTACATTTTGAATATTTGTGATATATATTTATACATTCAAAATAACCACTTTATTAAAATGTGATTTTAGGGTTTTAAACCTCTGAAAATATTTTTAGAAAAGTGTGTTTAGTGAGTATTTGACTTTTATATCTTTTCCCTTACCTGATTGTTTTAAAGAATTGAATTACAAAAACTATTCTTAAATTTGCCTCTCCTTTATTTTACCTGTTAAATTACTGAAAAAGCAACACAGTTTAGAAAGCTGCTAGATTTCAGTGGCTACTGTAACAGTAATCTAAGAATGTAGGAATTATGTAGTAAGAACTCAGTGCAATAATTTCATCCCAGAAGTTTAAAGAGGTATAAAAACATAAATGCCCTGTGCATAACGTGGAAAAAACATGAAGTAAACCAATGGTGATAATAGTTAATGTTGAATTGTCATTTTTTATTTGTAAGAAAAATAAATGAGGTGTATTTGAAGAGACTACCATAAGAGTACTTGACCAGTATAAAGAAGGAGAACGTTAGGCAATAGTGAGCATCCTCAAGATTGCTATTTTATATAATGTAACTAATTTTTTTATTCAATATAAATTGTTTACTTTAGAATAGTTTCAGATTTCAGAAGAACTTTAAAGATGAACTTCCATATACCTCATATTCAGTTAGTTTCTCCTATTATTGATATATCACATTTTGTACGGTGCAATTGTCCCAATTAATGATTCCATATTGATATATTCATATTAATTAAAGTTCACATTTTATTCAGACTTACTTAGTTTTTACTAATGTCCTTCTTTTGTTTGAAGATCCCATATGGGATACCATATTAAATACATTACTCATCACAACTCCTTAAGGTCTTCTTGGCTGTGATAGTTTCTCAGGTACTCATTTTTTATGACTTTGAAAGTTTTCAAGAGTACTGATCAAGTATTTTGTAGAATGATTTGGACTGGTCTGATATTTTTCTTATGATTATCTTGGGTTTACGTTTTTGAGGAGAAAGACTAGGGAGATAAGGCACCATTCTGATCACACCAAATCAAGGGTCTGTAGTGTCAACATGGCTTACTGTGTTGTTGACCTTAATCAAGGGACTGAGGTAGCATTTTCAGGTTCACCAATAAAAACTACTCTTTTTTTTTTCTCTCTCTCTCTCTCTCTTTCCATATCTTTTGGATGAAAGTCACTAGAACAGTGTACACTCAAGCTGTGGAGTTTTTCTCTGTCTCCTTAAGGACAGACAACTGCAGAAATTATTTGGAATTCTTGCAGGTTTGTCTCTTCTTTCTCATTTACTGACTTCTTCAATAATTTACTTATGCTAATATGGACTCAAGGATATTTTTTTAATTTTCTCTACACTTTGGGTATTAATCCAATCTTACTTTATTGCTCATATTTTTCCAGTTTGGGCCATATGGCTCCCTTTCAGTTGGCTTCTGTGTCCTTTTGACAATTCCAGTCATTATGGGTTTGCTTTTATTTCCTTTTAGAGCACTTTTTCTTCATGTGCCAGAGTCATGGCTGACATTTTTTAAGGAATTTCACTTTTATAAGGAGAGGCAAAAACAGATGAAATATACATATGTATACAGAGGTATGTTGAAATGTTGAATTCAGGTCAAACTCTTTCTCTAGTCTCATATTCACTGTATTTTAGAATAAACATCAGTTTATTTATGGAGCAGTTGAAAAATATGTGGAAGAATCTTATTTGAATTCTAAATGTTAGGATTAAAAAAAATAAACAGTGTAATAGATGTCACCACCTATACGGTTCTTTCCACTTACAAGCATTATTTTAAAATCTTTTCATATATCAACTCATTCAGTTTTCCCAGCATTCTTATCAGTGGTATTACTAATTGCCATTTGAGGGAAGATGAGACAGAAGCATAGAGAAACTGAATACATTATATAAGGTAATAGGAATTGGTAGAGGCAAGATTTGAACACTAGTAGTTTGCTTCTCTGTGTTCTTAAACATCATAATACAGTACTATTTTCTAAATCTAATAGACTATTAGAAAATATATAAAATATATTTTTTATAAAATTCATACAATTAAATAAAAGGAAACTTATGTTATGTACTCATTGCTAAAATCAGATGTATGTCTAGTACATACCCTGTGCCTCTTCCTAGTTTTGGCTTTTTAGTGGACAGACTGCTGATTTTCCCTTAGATCTATTTTAGTCACCTGAAAATATACACATTGTACAGAACATCACTTATCATTCCTGCCTCATCCATGGATCTGCTTTCAGATTTACCCATGTCTACAAATGAATCCACCATCCTCTAAGTACTCAAGCTGGAAACCAGAAGTACTTCCTACTGCTCCTTTTCTCTTACTCATTCCACTTAATCCATCAGTAATTCAGTCTAGAAATTCTGCTTATTTGTCTTATTTTTTATACTACACTCTTAAATATATCTCTGTCTCCTTCCACCTAAATTCTATCCAGAAAATGCTTTGGTGAGATCTGTACAACAGATTCTTCATAACCAGACTTCATGTAATTCTTGTCTTCATTTTCTAATCTGCTGCCTGGCGGCTCAGACTGTAAAGAATCTGCTCACAATGTGGGAGACCTGCATTCAATCCCTGGGTTGGGAAAATGCCCTGGAGGAGGGCATGGCAACCTATTCCAATATTCTTGCCTGGAGAATCCCCAGACAGAGGAGCCTGGCGGGCTACAGTCCATGGGGTAGCAAAAAGTTGGACATAACTGAGCAGTTAAGCACAAAACAGCCAGCCTGTGAAGAAATATATTTTGGAATAAGATAGAACAAGTGTAAATCCAACTCCTAAATGTCAAAATTTGGGGGTCTTAGCAAGTTACTTAGCTTTCCTAAATATCAATATTTATAAAAGAGGATATGTTAATATCTACTTAGTAATGTAGTTTTGAAATATGATGAATATGTGTAAATCATCTAGTCTGGTGCCTAACATATAGTAGAGATTCAAAAAGTGATATATGTGTATGTGTGATTTTCAATTAAAATAAAATCTAAAGTTAATTTTTTTGCTTAAATATTGTATACAACTCATTTTCTGTCAAAAGTCAGCCAACTGTTTCTGTAAAAGTTTAGATAATCATTTTTTTGCTTATAAGCCAGACAATCTCTAGAAAACAACATAACTTTACTACTGAAGAGTGGAAATAGCCATAGGTAACACTAATAAAATGGGTTTGTCTATACTTAGCAAAACTATTTTTTCAGACCTCACATATCTGCTTATGTAACTCCTTCTATCTTAATTACCCTTATTATTCTAGATTTAAGTCCTGTCTATTTATTCATCATGTGTTAGCTGAGGCTTCAGCTCACTCAGAAAGCCTTTTGAGAGATCTTAGGTACCAACAGATACTTACGTGTCTGCCTCCTTCAGCAACAGGGATTGTATAATACTCATTTTCCTACCTTGAGAACATGACTCAATAAGTACTTGTTCAGCCAAACTGAACTTTCATGTATTCAAATATTATTCATTGCAAAAATCCTTGGTGTCATAATGGTTTAAAGGACCAANTAGCTGAGGCTTCAGCTCACTCAGAAAGCCTTTTGAGAGATCTTAGGTACCAACAGATACTTACGTGTCTGTCTCCTTCAGCAACAGGGATTGTATAATACTCATTTTCCTACCTTGAGAACATGACTCAATAAGTATTTGTTCAGCCAAACTGAACTTTCATGTATTCAAATATTATTCATTCCAAAAATCCTTGGTGTCATCATGGTTTAAAGGACCAGTCTAGTCTATCCTGTTGACATATTGGTTATTATATGTAAGAAATGAGATCCTTTTGCTCATCAAGTATTAATTTGGGCATTATGTGCCCAAAATTCTTGGTAGAAACCATGTTCGCCACCCGTGTCTGCTGTCCCAGCACCACTGGGCTCTGCTCTGTCCTTGAAGACGTCAGGCAGGTTTCACCCTCCACTGGGCCTTTGTGTCCTCTGCCTGAGATGTCTCATTTCCTAACCTCCCCCTTGTCAACTCCTGCTCATCTATCAACATCAGCTTGAACATATCTTCCTTTTAAATACAATTATCAGAGGCTGTACCTGTTTAAAGATACCTGTCTAAATGTACTATAATTTTACATTTTTTAAAATTATTTGATTAAAAGATAAACAGAACTGTCAGCACCATGCAGGGGAGAATTGTTTTTTGTTTTTTTTTGCTCACTTAGATATCACTAACCCTCAAATTTTGTCTGATGTATATAAACTAAATAAATGTGAATAATTGAATGATCTGAATTAGCTATATAATTTTTCTTTATCATCTTTATTAAAATTGAAATAATTCACCTATTTTCCATGTAGCAACATTATATTTTTAGAGTGTGTTCTTTCCTCTTTCACATCAAAAGCAAGTCATACATATTTAAGCTTTCAGTGCTGTGTACACACAAACACATATACACACATGTCAATGATTCTTTCATCTGAAAACTATATTATTTTTCAAAAGTAACTGGAAGTACAAATTTATCCCCTATATCAGAAGTGTTGCTTCAAGTGCTTCCTTATGTGATTATTAAAGTTTGAAACATTTATTTTCCCCATATTTTTATATGCAGTTCCTATTTATAGATTCACCTTTGAAATATCCTAAAAACCATATTTTTATTTTGTGATACTGTTTTGGTCTCCCAATGAGGATTCATTAGATTTAACTACTTCTGCTAGATATAATAAATGCCCAACTAAATGTTCTAAAATATTAAAGCTTTTCAACGGTTATTAGTAGGTGTTTTTTTTGGGGGGAGAAGATATGGTGAGGGTCCAATGGACAATGAAGTTCAATATTAAATAAATAACAGATTTTTTCCTTACTATAAGAGCCTTTAGTGTACTAATCTGTTTTCTGAGTTGCCTTCCCCCACCCAAAAATAATGTTTCCCAAACTTATTTGAAGATATTTTTTTAACTATATATCTATGTAGAACTTTATCTTTGTACCTATCCCACGTAGTAGTTTTCATGACTGACCCCTTACTGTATATTAAACTACTTAGAAGTAGATTTACACTATGCTATTTATCCCTATCTCACCTGTTCCATGGCTTCCCAGGTGGCTCAGTGGTAAAGAATCTGCCTGCAATTCTGGAGACCTGGGTTTGATCCCTGGGTAGGGAAGATCTGCTGGAGAAGGGAATGGAATCCCACCAGTATTCTTGCCTGAGAAATCCCATGGACAGAGGTGCCTAGGGGGCCACAGTCCATGGGATGGCAAAGAGACAGACATGACTGAGTGACTAACTCTTTCTTCACCTGTTACAAGACTCTGTAAATCATTCACGTTCAAATAAACTTTTATTATTTAGTTGATTTGAAATGTTCAGCTCAGTTCAGTCACTCATTCGTATCTGACTCTTTGCAACTCCATGGACTGCAGCACACCAGGCTTCCCTGTCCATCACCAATTCCCAGAGCTTGCTCAAACTCATGTCCAGTGAGTCGGTGATGCCATCTAACCATCTCATCCTCTGTCATCCCCTTCTCCTCCTGCCTTCAATCTTTCCAAGCATCAGGGTCTTTTTCAATGAGTCAGTTCTCTGCTCATTTGAAATGTACTAGGATTTTTTTCTAAAACAAATTTCTACCAGATTTTTATTTTATTGTGCTACAATTGTCTGTTTCATTTTACATATCCATATAAATTATAGTATCTTCAAGTATAAAAAGAATAAACAAGATGAATATATTACAGCCTGAATGAACTGATTTATAAAGGAAAAAATAAGCCATTTTATAGCCAATTAAAATACCACCTTAAATTCATTTTATAGCTCCTAGATATCCTGAAAGTAACCTAAGTAGCCAGATGATTATTTGAAGCTATGTTTCAGAAGGCTGATGACCAAAGATATACATCTGAATTTTAAACTCAGGCATAAAGATTGATCCAAAATAATACTAGGACTATAACTTGGGCCTCAGACAGAACCAGCACTTGATTCTTTTACTTTTGCTGAAAGACAATATGCCACATCAAGACATATTATGAAGACTTTTGCCAGTAACTAAATCTATTTTATGAGAAATGCACATGTACATAAAAGCAGCAGAGTCTTATGTTCACTATAATCTGTGTCTCTAGTGTCAGTTATTACTGAGCTACTTAAATGTAGTATTCATTTTCATAAAGCCCAAGGAAGAATACCATGAAGTAAGAACCATGTAACTTGAGTGATTAGAATGAGCTATAGCCCATAAAGTACGTTTAAGTGAGCATTTTGAAAATTCATTGTGTGCTTTCTGTTCTTGACCTTTAAGATATGCTGTAAGTTGAGAACTATGACATTCTGAGCCCTAGCCTGTAGCTTACTTATCCAAGAGGCTCCACCCAACCGCCCGAGGCTGACCTTCCTACCTTCGAAATCTTGAAGCTATTGCAATCCTGATAGAAGATGCTTTAAAACTCTCTTTTGGGGGCAAACTAATTATTTTTACCAGCCATCAAGTGAAACAACTCCTAAATGGGAGAGTCCATTTAGGGATGTCTGATCAAAGACTCCTCAGATATCAAGTAGTGCTGATGGAAAATCCAGGCCTCACTATATTCCCTTGTGACGTTCTTAACCCAGCCACACTCCTGCCTACCCCCGAGGGCTCTGTCCCCATTTTGACTCTTGCCTAGACAAGAGTAACCACTGGACAAAACCCTGAGAGGGATTGTTGGAAGATCCTCTGACTAATCCTGAGGAAATCTGGTACACGGATGGAAGCAACTTTGTCTTGGGTGGGAAAAGAAGAGCCGGGTATGCAGCAGTCTCCAACTTTGAGATCATAGAGGGTAAGCTTTTGCCATCAGGTCAACAAGCTACAACATGCAGTACCAGTTCAATGAGGCTATATAAAACTACAGCCAACCATGGAAAATATCACTCACCCTTAGATAGACACTGCTATAAAGACTGTGAGGCCTGAGACTAGCAGAGGCCCAATACCCCTCGTCATCCCAGTNTTGGAGAAGACTCTTGAGAGTCCTTTGGACTGCAAGGAGATTCAACCAGTCCATTCTAAAGGAGATCAGTCCTTGGGTGTTCATTGGAAGGAATGATGCTAAAGCTAAAACTCCAATACTTTGGTCATGAGAAGAGTTGACTCATTGGAAAAGACCCTGATGCTGTGAGGGATTAGGGGGCAGGAGGAGTAGGGGATGACAGAGGATGAGATGGCTGGATGGCTCAATGGACATGTGTCTGAGTAAACTCTGTGAGTTGGTGATGTACAGGAAGGCTTGGTATGTTGCGATTCATAGGATCATAAAGAATGGGACATGATTGAGCTACTGAATTGAACTCAACTGAGCATACTATCTTGATGACTGTTGCTTGTATTATAGTCTGATATCTAGAAGGGGATTCCTCCCGATCCAGTCTTCTTTCTCAAGATTACTTTTGCTTTTCAGGATCTTGCTTTTTGTTCTAGCTCTGTGTAAATTTCTATTGATAGTTTGATAGGCACTTCACTGAATCTGTAGACTGCTTTGGGTAGTATAGTCATTTTAAATGTATTGATTCTTTCAATCCAAGAAAATATCAGTTTTCTCCATCTGTTTATTTCATCTTTGATTACTTTCATCATTGTCTTATAGTATTTTTGCTAACAGGTCTTTTGTCTCTTTAGCTAAATTTACTCCTGAGTATTTTCTTCTTTTTGTTGCAATGGTGAATACGGTTGCTTCCTTAATTTCTCCTTGTGCGTTTTCACTGTTAATTTATATGAATGCAAAGGATTTCTGTGTATTGATTTTTATATCTGGTGACTTCACTATATTCATTGATTAGCTCTAGCAATTTTCTGGTGCCATCTTTACAGTTTTCTTTGTAGAGAATCATGCTATCTGCAAACAGAGCTTTTCTTCTTTTCCAATCTGGATTCCTTTTATTATTTTTCTTCTCTGAATGCTGTGACTAGGACTTACAAAACTATGTTGAATAATAGTGGTGAGAGTGGGCACCCTTGTCTTTATAGTTTATAGGAAATGCTTTCATTTTTTCACTACTGAGGATAATATTTGCTATGGGTTTGTCATATATGGCCAATAATAAAAAAATATGTTGAGATATATTTCTTCTATCCCTACTTTTTGTTTTTATCATAAATGGATGTTTAATTTTGTGAAAAGCTTTCTCTGCATCTATGGTTTTTATCTTTCAATTTGTTAATATGGTGTATCACACTGATTGATTTGCATATATTGAAGAATCTTTGTATCCTTGAGATAAAGCCCACTTGATTATGAGGTATGATATTTTTAATGTATTGTTGGATTCTGTTTATTAGAATTTAGTTGAGGGCTTTTGCATCTATGTTTCCCAGTAATATTGGATTTTTTTTGTGGTTTTGTATTTTTCTTTTTTTGTGACATCTTTGTCTGCTTTTGGTATCAGGGTGATGGTGGCCTTGTAGAATGAATTTGGGAGTTTTCCTTCCTCTATATTTTTCTGGTGTTAGTTCTTCTCTAAACTTTTGGGAGAATTTGCCTGTGAAGACATCTGGCCATGGGCTTTCTTTGGTTGGAAGATTTTTTATTACAGTTTTGATTTCTATGCTTGTGATTGATCTGTTAATATTTTGTATTTCTTGCTGGTTCAGTTTTGAAAGGTTATGCTTTTATAGGAATTTGTCCATTTTTTTCTAAGTTGTCCATTCTATTGGCATAAAGCTGTTCACAGTAATCTCTTTTGATCCTTCTATTTGTGTGGTCTTTTGTAACTTCTCCTTTTTATTTTTAAATTTTATTAACTTGAGTCTTCTCATTTTTTTCTTGATAAGCCTGGCTAATGATTTGTAAATTTTGCTTATTATCTCAAAGAACTAGCTTTTAGTGTAATTGATCTTTACTATAGTCACCTTCATTTCTTTTACACTTATTTCTGCTCTCATGTTTATGATTTCTTTCCTCCTACTAACTTTTCTTCCTTTTCTAGTTACCTTCTGTGTAAGGATAGATTGCTTATTTGATGTCTCTCTTGTTTCTTGAAGTAAGTGTGTATTGATAAAAACTTTCCACTTAGCATTTCTTTTACTGCATCCCATAGATTTTTTAGTTGTCTTATTTTCATTGTCATTTGTTTCTAGTCATATTTTGAATTCCTTTTGTATTTCTTCAGTGATTTGTAGGCTATTCAGAAGCATATTTGTTAGCTTGTTTATAGTTTGCTTTTTTCCTATAGTTGATACCTAATCTTAGAGCATTTTGATCAGAAAAGATGTTTGAAATAATTTCAGTTTTAAAAAATTTACCAAGGATTGATTTGTGACTCAGGATGTGATCTATCCTAGAGAAGATTCCATGTGCACTGAGAAAAAAAGTGAAATCTATTCTTTCAGGAAGAAATACCCTGTAGATACCAATTAGGTCCAACTGGTTCAATGTATCATTTGAAGTTTGTGTTTCCTAATTAATTTTCTCTCTGGATGATTTGTCCATTGGTGTGAGTGGAGTATTCAAGTCCCCACTATTATTGTGTTACTACTGATTTGCCCTTTAATAGTTGTTAGACTTTGCCTTATGTATTCAGGTGCTCCTTCCTATGCTGCTTGCATATATATATATATATATATATATATATATATAATATGATTATTATGTATTCTTTTTGGGTTCATCGTTATGTAGTGTGCTTCTTTGTTTCTTCTAACAGTCTTTATTTTAAAGTTTATTTGATCTGATGTGAATATTGCTTTCCCTGGATTCTTTTGGTTTCTGTTTGCATAGAATATCTTTTTCCAGCCCCTCACTTTCAGTCTGTATGTGTCCCTTTGTTTGCGGTGGGTCTTTTGTAGATAGCAAATATAGGTTTTTTTTTTTGTTTGTTTTGTTTTTTTGTATATATTCAGCCAGTGTGTCTTTTGGTTGGAGCATTTAACCCATTTACATTTAAGGTAATTATTTGTAAATATGATCCTGTTACCATTTACTTCATTGTTTTGGGTTTGTTTTTTATAGGCCTTTTCTGTGTTTCTTGTCTAGAGAAGTTCCTTTAGCATCTGTTGTAGAGCTGGTTTGGTGGTGCTGAATTCTCTTAGGTTTTCCTTGTCTGTGAAGCTTTTGATTTCTCCTTCAAATCTGAATGAGACTGTTGCTGGGTAGAGTAATCTTGCTTGTGGGTTTTTCCCTTTCATCACTTTAAGTATATCCTGCCATTCTGTTCTTGCCTGTAGAATGTCTGTTGAAAGATCAGCCGTTAGCCTTCTGGGCATCCCCTTGTATGTTATTTGTTGCTTTACCTTTGCAGCTTTTAGTGTTTGTTCTTTGTGTTTAATTTTTGTTAGTTTGATTAATAAGTGTCCTGGAGTGTTTCTTCCTGGGTTTATCCTGTATGGGACTCTCTGGACTTTCTCGACTTAGGTGGCTATTTCGTTCCCCATTTTAGGGAAGTTTTCAACTATGTTCTCCACAAATATTTTCTCATGCCCTTTTCTTCTGTCTTCTTCTTCTAGGATGCCTATGATTGGAATTTGGGGATGTTTAATGTTGTCCTAGAGGTCTCTGATGCTGTCCTCATTTATTATTATTATTATTATTATTATTAATTCTGCTCTGCTTCAGTTATTTCCACCATTCTAACCTCCAGCTCACTTATCTGTTCTTCTGCCTCAGTTACTCTACTGTTCCTCCAGTTTATTTATGCATGCATCATCTTGTTTCCAAGATTTTGGACTATCTTTTCTACCATTATTTTGAATTATCTTTCAGGCAGACTCCTTATTTCTTTTCTCATTTGTTTGGTCTGGTGGGTTTTATCATGTTCCTTCACCTGCTGCATATTTCTTTTCTTTCATCTTATTTAGTTTACTGTCTGTGTGGTCTCCTTTCTGCAGGCTGGAAGGTCATAGTTCCACTTAATTGTGGCATCTGCTCCCTGTGGGTGGGGTCAAACCGGTGTCTTCTGAAGATTTCCTGATCCAGGGAACTTACACTTGTGTTATGGTGGGTAGAGCTGGATCTCGTCTCTCTGAAAGGCAGTGCGTTTTCCATCAGTGAGTTTGGGGGTGTCGATGGGTTTGGCATGGTTTTGGGCAGCCTGTTTGCTAATGTGCAGTGTTGTGTTCCTGTTTTCCTGAAGGATCAATGTGGTGTATTCGGGTTTTGTGACTTGCTGGTCTTGGGGTGGGCTTGATTTTAGTCTTGAGATGGAGGCATTTAGGAGGGCTCTTGCCTATTAATGTTCCCTGTGGTCTGTCATTTTCTGGTGAATCAAAGTCTTGAGCTCTGTTCTCCCACCTTAGGGGTTCAGGCCTGACTCCTATTGAATCACCAAGACCTCACATGCCTCATAGCATAGAAGACAAATCCCAAGACTTTTGGTGAAGGCAACACTCAATAGCCCAGAACACCCAATGAGACTTACACCAAAGTCTTCTAACATTTCTAGGAAGTTCTATGGACCTGTTGTGGGCAGTGTGGAGTCAGCTCAGTCTCAGATATGACCTCATTCCAGTTTGTACTTCCTCCTAAAGTTCACAGTTCAGTTCAGTCACTCAGTTGTGTCCGACTCTTTGTGACCCTTTGGACTGAAGCACCCCAGGCCTCCCTGTCCATCACCAACTCCCAGAGTTTACTCAAACTCATGTTGATTGAGTTGGTGATGCCATCCAACTATTTCATTCTCTGTTGTCCCCTTCTGCTCCTGTCTTTAATCTTTCCCAGCATCAGGGTCTTTTCAAATGAGTCAGCTCTTTGCATCAGGTGGCCAAAGTATTAATGTTTGAGCTTCAGCATCAGTCCTTCCAAAGAATATTCAGGAATGATTTCCTTTAGGATGGACTGTGGATCTCCTTATAGTCCAAGGGATTCTCAAGAATCTTCTCCAACACCACAGTTCAAAAGCATCAATTCTTCTGCACTCACTTTCTTTATAGTCCAACTCTCACATACATACATGACTACTGGAAAAACCATAGCCTTGACTAGACAGACCTTTGTTGGCAAAGTAATGTCTCTGCTTTGTAATATGCTATTTAAGTTGGTCATAACTTTCCTTCCAAGGAGTAAGTGTCTTTAATTTTATGGCTGCAGTCACCATCTGCCATCTGCAGTGATTTTGAAGTTCACAGTTGCCCCTAAATTTCACAGTCTGATCCCAACTCTTAAACAAGTGGGTGAAGGCTGAGGCTCATTAGGGCTCGCTTGTTTAGGCTGGGGAAGGGGAATGATAAAGCAGCCATAATAGAGATGTATCAGGGAGTGTCTGAGGCAATAGAGACCTGTGGGATATTATAGTCTAATGTGGGTCACGAGCTCTCCCAAAGGAAATGGTCCCAGGTCGTGGGCCCCTAGGAAGAGCCAGGCTGTTTAAGCTCCCAGCAAGGGGCAGGCAGTAGTCTGTACCTGTACAGTTTGGGAGTGGCTGCCACCTCTGGGGTCAGGACCGGATCAGTAGTGTTTTGTCTGCTACCTCAGGTACCATTTCTGGCTTTGGCAGTGGTGGTCACATCTCATCCCTCTGCTGTGTTGGGAGAATCCCCTCTTAGCATTTCTTCCTGGTTACCAACCCCTGACCTTTCCCTGGGATCCGTGCTGGAGACTCAGCACTCTACCCCTGCACTCTGCTGCAGGCTGAGGTCAGGGAGCCGCCTTGGCTCCCTCCTCTGAGCAAGGGGAAGCTTACTCTGGGCAAGGGGAGGCTTGCTAGCTGCTTCTCAGTGAAGTAACTGCTAGCTGATTTCTGTAGTGAATTTTTGGTTTTATCTTCTGAGCCTCTATTGTTGAATTCCAGAAGCTCTGCACTGTTCCCACTTGTGAGGGGGTTTTTAAGTGTATAGAAACTTTTCCTCCTTCATGGCTCCCTCCCTCAAGGCACATGTCCCTGTCCTGAAATCCTTTATCTCTTTCTATTTCTTTATCTTTTTCCCCATTTCATTGCAAGGAGTCTGGCTTGCCTTTTCAGAAATCTGTGGTCTTCTGCTGTCAATCAGAAGTTGTTCTGGAGGAGGTGTTCTGTACTTTGATGAATTTGTGATGTATTTGTAGGGAGACTGGTGATCTCCCTGTCTTATTCCTCCACCATCTTCTTCAGGCCTCCCACTGTGTTTTCTTTTTTCTGTGTTTGCACATTTTCATATTAAAGAATGTAAAGTTCACAATAACTGGGGCTATACCCCACCAAAGAGAGTGCTTTTTGCAAATTTTTGATTCAAAAATAAAATATAAATTATGACCATTTATATTTTGTCATTATTTTTAAAGAATATAATGTATTTAGAAAGACCTTATCCATTAAAGAGTGTCTGAGTGCTGAAACAAAGTCACTTGAGGATCTGGCACTTTTATATACATTCTGAAAGGGTCTAGTCATTTTAACTCATCTCACCCTTCAAAATCAGTGATCTAGCACTCACATTTACAAATTTTCCTTGAATTTTTCATGTATTCCTGCTCAATGTGTCAAGTGTGACAGAACAGATGTAGTCACTAAGTGATTAAACAGATGTTTCATTTGTATTACCATTCATTATAATATGTCATAATTGACAGCACACCCATGCAACTTGTCAAGTACCTAGAAATTCTTCTAGGTGTCTTTTTAAGGGAACTCATCGTTTAAAAAATATTCCTATGGAATACACAGGAAAGTTGAAGATATTTTTCTAAGACCAACTTTCATTACTAGGTAGTATTAAGCAGTTCACTTTCAGGTGAAATGAGAAGAAATTGTTGTCACTGTATAGAGCAATCATGAATACCACCAATACTGGGTCAATGGGTCTCATGCAGCCCTTGCCTAATGCTTACCTCCAGTTCCTAGGTTATCTGTGAATTGGGTATCTAAAAATACCCCATAACTCCAAATGTCCCAAATAGATGAAGGCATAGTTTTACAGGTATGTTCTACTACTTCTTAAATCAGTTATGTGATTGTGGTGATATTAACGATTTTTTTTTAATATCTCTGGAAAGATTGATTGACATTGTCTCCTAGGTCTAGTAACTCTCATAGACAGTTTTAGGGATATCTCTACCTCTGTATCTGTCTATATTCATGCATGCATGCTAAGTCTCTTCAGTCATGTCCAACTCTTTGCAACCCTATGGACTGCAGACCAACAAGTTCCTCTGTCTGTGGATTCTTCAGGAAAGAATAGTGGAGTGGAGTGGGCTGCAATGTTCCTCCATGGATCCACTGATCCCATTGCAGGGATCAAACCTGCATCTCTTACATTGGCAGGTGCATTCTTTACCACTGGTGCCATGTGAGAAGGGCATATATGGACATATATAAGATATATAGATATACATATCCATATCGGAGAAGGCAACGGCACCTCACTCCAGCACTCTTGCCTGGAAAATCCCATGGACAGAGGAGCCTGGTAGGCTGCAGTCCATGAGGTCGCTAGGAGTCAGACACGACTGAGCGACTTCCCTTTCACTTTCCACTTTCATGCATTGGAGAAGGAAATGGCAACCCACTCCAGTGTTCTTGCCTGGAGAATCCCGGGGACGGAGGAGCCTAGTGGGCTGCCATCTATGGGGCCGCACAGAGTCAGGCATGACTGACGTGACTTAGCAGCAGCATAGATACATATATATATATTTATAATACAATACATTATTTGTGTAGACTTTACTTGTTGGGGGTTTGTGTTTTTTCATCAAGCTTTCTAATATTTAATATATACTTATTTGAACATGTTTCTTTATTTAATCTTTGACCTTTTGAGGGAATATATTTTTCAGTCCACAAACATAATTGTGCAAGAAACACAGTCTTTGAAAAACTCCTTAAAAATAAAAGATGCTGAACATGTAGCTTCCTGGGATGGCAGAAAACTATTCTATTGGGTATTTTGGAGACACACTACAGAATCAGAGAGGCCCAAAAACCTAAGGAAGAGCTGTTGCTTTCCAGTGCACTGTGGTTGTTCCTGAACTCCTGTTTTTGTGGTCCCTTTAAGCCATATTTCTTTTTGCTTCTAAGTTTTCATGACTCTTAATGGAACTTAGGCATCTCTGCTGAGGTTGAGAATCTCTGAGTAGAGAACCTAGCTCACCTGGGCATCCTGTACAACTTGTACCCACTGAGATTTTTCCAGCTCATCTTGCCATCATCAGTTCATCGTGTCCAAGACATGGTCTTAGCAACTTCCTAAATGTCCACTCTTCTCAACATCCAGGAATCCCCCTCTTCTCAGGTATTGCTTTAAAGGAAATCATCCATGTTTCTCCTACATCTGACACTTTACATCATCTTTTCAATAATCTTAAATTTGTAGACAGGTGGAAATTTTGTTTTCCAGTATTTTCTACTCCATGTTGTGTAAAATTTCCTGAAGAAAGGAAATACAAAAGGTCCAGCTAACTGTTTGGAATTTAAAGAGGGGAGATAGAAGGAGAAATGCAAATTAACATCCCAAAAGCTGTTACGACAAATTTGTTTCTAACTTAACTTTTCCCCATAACTCACATTTATGAAGTGTTTATAGCAGGATAGAAGGGTAGGATGGAAGACAGGGACAGGTTTACTCATGATTCCAAACAAACTTATGTTTTTTATTCCATTTTGCTATGCAGATATAAGCAGCTCTTTGCAAGAAACCACCTTCAGCAAGAAACCACTTTTGTCTTGTCACTGTAGCAAAGCTATAATGTCACAAATTTTTAAATCAAATGCCACCATATTCTACTTGTCTTTGGCCCAGGTTCTATGACAAAACTGATAGTTGAGTAGACTCCTAGGCCAAATCAAACACAGTGTCCAATATCACATTAAGGAATGACTGATTAACATTGCAGTTACTTGCTTCCCAAAGGATTCAGATCTTTATAACAAGCCTATGAACCTGGGGCTTTGAGGAGGTGGGCAACTTGCCTTGAAGGAAGCATGCAAGAGACTTTTTTTTCCCTCAGGAAGAGAGGACCTGCCCATAAATCAACATATTTAATTGTTAAGCTACAAAAAATCTCTGTTTAAAGCCTACATATAAATGCTTGGGATTTTTTTTAATGCAATCCAGCTTCCAAGATGTATTTGATACAAATAAGTTCTTTCTTAAAAAAAAAAAAAAAAAGCATTGCAAAATGCTTTTAATGGGAACTGTTTCAATCCTTTGTAGGCATAATTTTAGGTTAAGTGATTTTCTTATAGAATAAGCAATTTAATTATAAAGCTCAGTTTCTCATTTGTACCCACCCAAGAGAGTTACCAGAGAAGGCAATGTCACCCCATTCCAGTATTCTTGCCTGGAAAATCCCATGGATGGAGGAGCCTGGTGAGCTGCAGTCCATGGGGGTCGCTAAGAGTTGGACACAACTGAGTGACTTCACTTTCACTTTTCACTTTCATGGATAGGAGAAGGAAATGGCAACCCACTCCAGTGTTCTTGCCTGGAGAATCCCAGGGATGGGGGAGCCTGGTGGGCTGTCATCTGTCTATGGGGTCGCACAGAGTCAGACACGACTGAAGCAACTTAGCAGCAGCAGCAGCAGAGTAACACTCTATGAGAAAAGCTGAATGAACTGAAACCTGGACAATTTGATACTATGCCTGCAGCACCATGCATATATCATTGGTTCTCCTAATTGCCTCTTCCACTATCTCTTACATTATCAGAACTCCTAAATGGAACTCCACCTTTACACAATTTCAGCTATGCTAGGCCTCTGTGGAATGTCAATTGCCTTTGTAAAAATCTGATGGATTCCTTATCAAACTACCCTTTGAGGAAAGGGAAGCTGATGATCCCAAAGTTCTATCACTTTTCAGATTTTGTCTACTATACATTTTAGTTCCATAACTAAATAATGCTAATGCATTACTATCTGTGGATATGTGCTAATTTCAAGTGGGGGAAAAAAAAAAAAAACCCCCAAACTAAGATGATATATTTTCCGTCAGACTGAGTGCTTTCTCTAAGACCCAGAATTCACTTTTCTGATGTGTTGTGAGGTTTATGTGAAAAGGAAAGGCCCTGCTCTGATAACTTCCTTTTGAGTTTTCATGTGATTGTTTACATGACAATGAGGCATTTATATGACTATTAAAGAGTGAAAAAAAATCCATTAACAGCCTTTTGTTTTGTTTTGTACTTAATCTGATGGATTTATAGTCTTTTACTGGAAATAACAGTAGTGTGATTTAACTGACTTGATTGACTGACTGCTTTGGCACTATTTAGACAAAGAGGGATATATCATTTTAACTAGCAGTTTAAAAAGCTGCATAACAATCCATTGCAGAAATGACATTAAAAAAAAAAGCCTCTGTAAGATCAGTTGGCTTATTATGAGGAATCAAATATCCTGGATTAAATTCTCAAAGTCCAACCTGACTACAGCAAAGAACTAATGAGATCTGTGCTCTCCTAGGAGCTCATTTAATTAACTCAAGCATTGCTTTCAAGTATGCATTACGGTGTTGCTTGTAAATTCACATATATTAAATGTAAATTATAAGACATTTCAGAGGAGAGAGAGTTTGGTGGCAGTCTAATTTACATTTCTTTCTTGGCTATAAGCATTTTCTCCTTCTCACATTATACATTTAACACTGATACAAACTGAGGTTTTTTGTTTCCCTTGCTATTGTCACCAAGATATACATTAACTCCTTTAAAATATAGTAATTCTTTTAGCAAATATAACTGATTACTGATTTAAGCTTGAAATCTGGGGGCCCATATTTTAAAGGAGGGGAAGGGGGATCTACAAGCATGTCAAAATTTTATTAGTTGACTCAAAATCTGGGTAAATTAGACTCTTAAGTGAAACAAATTTTGCCCTGAGAGCCAGATATTTTGCCTAAGGGTGCAGAATGAGATAAACATAATAGATTGTTTTAAGTTTTACTTTTAATGTGCTATAGATTCTACACTTTTCTGTACAGATCTAATGTTTCCCCTTACAAGATCATTTGTTGAAAATCTGAACAAACTAGTAAAACAAATATTTCCCCTCACCTTTTATGTAATATACACCCCTGTTGATACTGTCCTTCGTTGCAAAGATGTCATTAATGCAACTGGAGTCAGTGAATTTAGAGTTGAAATATAAACAAACAGTAGTGATTTCTTTTCTATCTTTTCTCATCCTTATCGTGATGGTCAATTTAATTCAGCAAATAGTGAGCTTACCTGGAGGTTTATATCTTTGAAATAATCCCTTTTCCAATGATCTTCTTGTCAGAGAGATTTAGTACATTTGGTCAAAATGCAATGGTTTTTATCTGAAATCCTTGGGGGCAGATGTGTTTCAGAATTTGGATTTTTTGGATTTTAGAAAAGTAATACTGAACACAGTTGGTATTTTAATAAACATCTCCAGTAGAGAGTTCCATAAAACATAGAATAATATATATTTATAAACAGTGTATATATAATACATTTCACATAAGACATATTCATATTTTGGCATTGCACACATATATGTGTACTAAATGGGTTAAATAAATTCTGAATTATTTCTCAATTCTGCTCAGATTTTGTCATTGAATGAGTTAGGATGGCACTTTTTTAGAGCTTTTAAAGTGCATCATTGAGAATAAGTGACTATAAACTTCTGATAAGTCACTATGGTGGGCAAAAAGATGGACTCAGAGAATCCCACTTTCTGGTATATATGCCCTCCTTTTGAATATGGTGAGGACCTGCTGTATGATGAGATGACACATTCTTGATTACTTTGTGCTTAATGAAAACAGTAATGAGATAGTTTGCCACTCCTGCGATTACATCATGTAAGCCTCTGCAATAGCCTCTAGGATGCCCAATCGCTTTGAAGAAGTTAAGTTGTCACGTTGTAAGAGGGTCATGTACTTAGGACCTGAGGGTAACCTCTAGAAAATAGAAACCCCCCATGTTGGACCACCAACAAGATAATGGAAGCTTCAGTCCTACAATCACAGGGACCTAAATCCTGCCAGCAATCTAAATGGCCTTAGAAGAGGACCCCACGTTTCAGATGAGACATGAGATTGCAGCCCCTGCCAACATTATCTGACAAGATTCTGAGCAGAGTAAGCAACTAACCCGTGGTGGACTTTATATTATTATCAACAGAAACTGTGAGAAAATGCATTTGTGCTGTTTCAAGTAGCACAATTTGTAGTAATTTGTTATGCCCCATCAGAAAATCAATACCATCAATGAATTGTTGTTGTTTAGTTGCCAAGTTGTGTCCAACTCTTCTCAACTCCACAGACTGCAGAACTTCAGGCCACTTTGTCCCTCGCTATCTCCTGGAGTTTTCTCAAGTTCATGTCCATTGCATCGGTGATGCCATCCAACCATCTTATCCTCTGTCAGCTTCTTCTCCTTTTGATGTCAATCTTTCCCAGCATTAGGGTCCTTTCCAACAAGCAGGCTATTCTCATCAGGTGGCCAAAATACTGGAGCTTCAGCATCAGTCCTTCCAATGAGTATTCAGGGTTGATTTCCTTTAAAATTGACTGGTTGGATATCCTTGCTCTCCAAGGGACTCTCAAGAGTCTTCTCCAGCACCACAATTTGAAAGCATCAGTTCTTCAGTGGTCTGCCTTCTTTATGGTCCAGATTTCAACATTGATACATGACTGCTGGAGAGACTATAGTCTTGACCATATGGAATTTTGTCTCAAAAGTGATGTCTTTGCTTTTTAACAAATTGTCTAGATTTGTCATAACTTTTCTGCCAAGAAGCAACCACCTTCTAATTTAATGGCTGCAGTCACCATCTGCAGTGATTTTAGATCCCAAGAAGAAATCTGTCACTCCTTCCACATTTTCCCCTTCCATTTGCCATGAAGTGATGGGACCAAATGCTACGAATTTAGTGTTTGTAATACTGAGTTTTAAGTGGCTTTTCCACTTTCCTCCTTCATCCTCATCAATAGGCTCTTCACTTCTGCCGTTAGAGTAATATTATCAGCTTATCTGAGATTGTTGATGAATTGTATTTATTTTTTTTGTATTAATTTCTAATTCAAAGTGTTTTTTTAGATCCTTAACCACAATCTAACATTTTCTATAATTTCCATTTTCTACAATTCTTATTAAGTCATTGTCTTAGTTCTATGAAGTAGGAAAAAAAAACATACTTTGAGGTAAGGATTTTTAAGTTAATTTTATAGTCGACTGTTATCTTAAAGAAAGTTTGTATATAACACATAGAGGATGTTAAAAAAAAAAGTTCTGATGAGAGCATAATAGAAGAGTGACTCAGTTTTAATTTATATAACACGTCATTTTAACTAGAAAGGCTTTGGGAATGAGTTTACTTTCAAAGATGAAACAGTAATCTGATCAAAATAAAACACACTATATTTTATAATTTGGAATATCATTCATGAAAGTTTAATAGCTAAAACACTTTATATCTGTCACTTCAGTTCTTACTAGGGGCAGGAAAAGAGCTTGTTCCACGATATTAAATTTAAATGTGCTTTGGATCCCATTGCCTACAGCTTATAATTTCTATCAGCATTTCCAGGGGGAAACTGGTTTTAGCATAGATATTGTTCTTTTTAAAATCACTTCACCTTTTTCACTCTTCATATTTTAACTCCTCAACTTCTTTTGTCTTTTAAAGTATCTAATTACTATCAGAAATCAGTATTTCATAGAATGGTTGAAGAAGATATCTTATAAGATATTTTTATAAAAATCATTGAATTCATGATTATTGTTTAGGGCATCTCTGTTTCATGTTCAAATTTCAAACCTCATCAGCTAAGATATATGTGCTGAATTTATTCACAGATATAATCTTAATATTTTACATGAAGCAACTTTTTCCTTTTTAAGGAATGTTGATCCCAATTTGGTTCCTTCAAAGCTTTAAGTAGGGAAGGATAGAGAAGANCATCTCTGTTTCATGTTCAAATTTCAAACCTCATCAGCTAAGATATATGTGCTGAATTTATTCACATATATAATCTTAATATTTTACATGAAACAACTTTTTCCTTTTTAAGGAATGTCGATCCCAATTTGGTTCCTTCAAAGCTTTAAGTAGGGAAGGATAGAGAAGAATATTAACTGAGATATGCCTTGGGTCTTTTATAGGCAAATTTCCTCAACATGCTAAGCAGGACTGACAACTCTTCCAAACACAGTGTCTTTCCATTTGTCGAGCTCTAAGGACCCAGCATCCACCAGGATGTGACACATTGATTCCTATTGAGGCAATGTCAGAACCCACTCTCTAAACAAACTACAGTAATAGCTCTCCAAAGAGTACCAAGAAAAGGATGAGATAAGGTCATGTTTCAAGGAGGCTGTGAGGCAAGAAATTTGACGAGTATTTTATCTCCTTGCCCCAAATGTATTTTTAGAAAAAGAATTCACTCTTCTATCCATTAACAACATTTTTTGAGAATGACCTTTTAGAGTGAGACTATTTGAAAATACTATTTATAAAGGTAAATAATTTTTTATTAAAGTAAATTTGACATGCACTATGACAGGTACATAGTACAGTGAATCACACATTTTAAAGATTATACTGCATTTATAGTTAAATTTATAGTAAAATGTTAGCTGTATTCTCTGTGTTGTACACCATTTTCTTGTAGCTCATTTTATACATAATAGTTGTACTGCTTAATCCCTGCCCCTGTATTACCTCTCCCCTCTTTCCCCTCTCCATTAGTACCAGTTGTTTATAATCTGTATCCATGAATCTGTTTTCTTTTTTGCTATATTCACTAGCTTGTTTTATTTTTTAGATTCCATATATAAGTGATATACAGTATTTGTCTTTCTCTGTGTGAATTATTTCAAGTCCATCTATGTTGTTGCATATGGCAAAATCTCATTTTTTATGACTAAGCAGTACTTCATATATATATATCATATATATATCACTCTTTATACATTTTTCTATTGATGGACACTTAGGTTGCTTTCATGGAATTCTGCAGGCCAGAATACTATAGTGAGTAGCTTATTCCTTCTCCAGTGGATCTTCTGACCCAGGAACTGAACTGGAGTCTCCTGCATTGCAGGTGGATTTTTTACCAGCTGAGCTACCAGGGAAACCCCAAAAGCTGCACCCAGTGTGGTGCCTGAAACCCACGACTTTGATATTAAGAGTCTTATGCTCTACTGACTGAACTAGCCAGGCTCCTTTAACTTGGCGACTGTAAATAATGTGCTATGAACATTGGACTCATGTATCTTTTCAAATTAAGTGTTTTGTTTCTTGCAGATATATACCCAGGAACTGCTAGGCCATATGGCAGTTCTATTTTTAATTTTTTGAGAAGCCTCCCTACTATATTCTACACTGGATGTGCCAGTCAATAGTGTACAAGGGTTCCCTTCCCTTTACACCTTCACCGAGATTTGCTATTTGTGTTCTTTTTGATGACAGCCATTCTGACCAGTGTGAGGTGATATCTCACTGTGGTTTTGATAGGCATTTCCCTGACAATAGTGCTGTTCAGCATCTTTTCACCTCCCTGTTTGCCATCTGCATGTCTTCTTTGGAGAAGTCTTTGGCCTATTTTTTAATTAAGCTATTTGTTTTCTGTTGTTGTTGAGTTGTACGGGTTGTTTATATATTTAGGAGATTAATCCCTTATTTGTCCTATCATTCGCAAATATGTTCTACTATTCAGTAGGTTGTCTTTTAATTTTGTCAGTGGTTTCCTTTGTTGTGCAAAAGATTTTAAGCTTAAATAGGTTCCATTAATTTTTGTTTTTATTTTCTTTATTTTAAGAGACAGATACAAAAATCATTATTACAACTGTTTCTAAATAATTGAAGACATCCGGAGCTGAATTGGAAAACAAAACAAAATGTATAAAGCTGGGTTTCCAGAGAAGAGAGAAGCTACCTGGGAAAGTCTGGACTACCACTTTTGGCTGAAATGCCGTTACTTGGGACCCATGGATATCAATTTCCCAGGCCACAGGAACTCCCAATTGAATGTGCCCATGTTTCAAGCAGTAACTCTAAGGTGGAGGACAGTGGCTTTTGCTCCACAAGGAGGTATTTTGAAGATTATCTTTGATGTCCATAGAGCTGTTAAAGACACAAGGTTGTCTCCCTCCAGCACAGTTATTCTCCTTGCTCTGACTTGTAGAGATACAGGAGGAGAAACATAAAAATAAATCTGCTTCTTTTCTGTCTTTATAGCCTTAAGATAAATGACCTGCCAATGAGAAAAATGTAGGAATCCTTCTGAGATAATTTTCAGATCTCATTGTTTTTGTCTACTACTCTATTCCTTAAATAGCACNCACAGTTATTTTCCTTGCTCTGACTTGTAGAGATACAGGAGGAGAAACATAAAAATAAATCTGCTTCTTTTCTGTCTTTATAGCCTTAAGATAAATGACCTGACAATGAGAAAAATGTAGGAATCCTTCTGAGATAATTTTCAGATCTCATTGTTTTTGTCTACTACTCTATCCCTTAAATAGCACACAGAGGTTTTCAAACGTGTTGAATATTGGCTAAATGAATATAATATCCATTTGATTCCAAAATCCATGTTCTCTCACTATTCGCAACTGCGAAAAAAAGTACATAACACTCTTTAGCACTTTTTCTGTCCTAGACATATTCTCCTTAAATAGACTGTTTAATTTTTTTTATGTGAAGATCCCACAGCTTTAAACTTAGATAATTTGATTTCAGAGCTAAGATTTTTAAACACTAAAGGTATTGTCCCATTTGTAGTGGAAGGATCACTTGAGAGCTTGCCATCGAAAATCCAGGTAAGGTGAGATGGTATAATCTCAGAGAAGAGTAGCTAAATACTTAAAACTAAGAAAAAAGTTATGCCACAAAAGTGCCTTACTTTTTATCTAAGGAAAGTGAAATCTATAATCAGGACAAAAACATGGGTGGTCTTCCTACAGTGCTGTCTGGAGAGAGTGATCTGGTCCACTGAAGGCTGGGTCTTATTCTTGCAGCATGGATGCTTTTATAATAGAGGTGGATGCATTGTGTCATCTTATTTTGTTGTAATCAGCTATTCAGATAATGAACTAGACCTACCTGCATAGAGTTCAAGCTTGCTAAACATCCTTCCGAATAATATTTGACTTCCCACTAGATTTGCTGAAAGGGAAAGAAAACACTGACCCTGAACATGAGTAGCTTATTTGATAGTTAAATTTCTCACTGTAAATTAATTCATTAAAATTATGGCATTTATACTTGTCTTGTTGCTCTGTAATAATGTTTCAACTTAAGTAAAAATGTTCACCAAAAACTTTAATACAAAGATATCTTTCCTTTTCAGACTTATGCACTAGTTAATAAAAAGTATGTTTCATATTCTTGACATATTCCAGATGAAAGGAAAAGATGTATTTTAGGTAGACTGCAATTCTTTCTGACACAGAAAGGGATACTGATCTCACATATGTGTTCCAGAAATCATATCTATGGGAATGAAAAATAGTATAGTTTTCCTATGAGGAATATTCATTTGTAAAATGATTGAAAATACACTCTGGAATCAAGTAGTAATGGAGGTGCAATATTTGACTTATTGCTTTGTTGTTTTTGTTTTCTATATTTTAAGTAATAAACATCTTGTAGCATTCTAGCTATTCAAGACTAAAGTAATCACCAACACATACTGCAATTTTGCTAGTTCGAAACAGTCCAGAAACAAATATTTGTCTTGTAGTATTTGTTCATTATTCATATAATTCTATTCAATTTCTGTTCGTAAAATATGTGAAGTTTGTTCCAGGGAAACTAAAGTTGCAATATTGGTATTTTTATTTTTATAATAATCAATATATTAATATATTCTGAACTTTCTTATTCTGAATTTTCCAATAGAAAGTCTTTCTTATTCATATTTCTCCTGTGTCAGAATTCAAGAGGGATGCTTATTGATTCTGATGAGAAACAAGCTTAATGACTGAATTAATACATGCACAGAATATTTTAATAGGTTTCAATTAATAGAATTTGGAAAATAATTTTATGATTTTATGAAAAGGTGGGAAATTATTTGTATAAGTTAAGTAAGTATAAGTACGTTTCTTGGTATGATAACTGACATTGACAGAAAGGCTTAAAACTTTTTTTAAAAAAAGTACATGTTTTTATTTGCTCTTTCATGACTATTTCCAATTACTTATTAGTTCAATGAAAAATGTTAATGTTTTTCATCAGTTCACTCATTTATTCAACAAATGTATTTTAAATATCTTTCATGTGATAGAAAATATACCTGATGGAGAATTACAGAGATAAATAAGATACAAACTTTGTCTTCAGTGAGTTCTCAGCATATTGTAGAGACAGATACATAAGCAAACAAGTACAAGACAACATTATTTCCTAAACAGCAATTATATTGGACAGTCAACTAGGCATGAGTGTGAGCAGCTCCCTTGCATTTTCTGGCACGGACGTGCAAGATACCGCCTCGAGTTCTTGCATGCTACTTTTTGGTTGATTCTTGCTTCTGATAGAGTGTAGCAAGATCATTACTATAAAGACATCTGTCTGTCTTGCTGAGGACACATGAAAAGTGTCAATACAAATAGACTGAGTTCTCCACAATCAAATGATAGGAAAAATGGGATACCAAGCTCATTACATGTACATAATAAAGTAGATGTAATCCCTCCAGATAGAAAATAGGTACTAATCTACCTTGCTATCAAGCTCTTCCACTTTTGGACATGATTTTCCAATTTTTCTTTCAGGCGGTGATTGCACATAGACATGAGCTGCCCAACAAAATAAACAAAACGGAGCAAATGCTTTCAACTGCAAATAATTCTAGCTCCTGGCAATGTATTGCCCAGATCAAAAATCAATACTGAGAAATAGGCTCTGAAAAAACAAATTAACTGCACTAGTGACTTGGACTTGTTCTCCAAACTTTTGTTCTAATGTTGTTTAACCCTTATTAACCCTTATTTAATCCTTCTTGTGAGAGCAATCCAATCAAGGAATAGATTATAGATTTAACTGATTCTTTCATTAGCAAACTGCATTGTAGTATAAGTCTCAAAAATCCATACACTAAAAAAGCCATACACTTTCATCTCCAAATATTTTTGTTGTTGCTGTCATTTTATTTCTTTGTAATGTCAAAGTTAGTTTCTGGGACAATCTGTAATGTATTTAAACTGCAAAGCAGGATATTTCATTTAAGAATCTGAGAATGTGTGACTATTAGATGAAAGAAAATATTTCAAAATGAGTTTTATTCTGAAATTTCCCTTTAGTTCCTAACCTCTAGTATTACAAAAAATTAAAAATTTCAAGTCATAATCTTACTAAGCTAATCTCCCATCCAAGTACTAACCGGGCCCGACCCTGCTTAGCTTCAGAGATCAGACATTACTAAGCTAATCTTACTGTATCTATAACTTATATTGCTTTGGTCAGTTGTTAAATTAGTGAATGTTTAATAAATATTTGCTGAAATAAACTTAGGTGAATTGATCAGCAAGTAAAAACTTGATGTAAGTGGCTAATTTTAGCTGCTTCCTTGTCCTAATATTTTAACTTATTTTTGAAAAATTTTCACAATATTGATAAGAATCTGTGACTGAAAAATTTAAAAGTCTAAATTCTAATGTTAACAATGCCAAGTTTGTCTATTTGAAATATTGCCTGTATTGTGGGAGACCCAGGTTTGATCCCTGAGTTGGGAAGATTTCCTGGAGAAGGAAATGGTCACTCACTCCAGTATGCTTGACTGGAGAACTCCATGGACAGAGGAGCCTGGTGGGCTATAATCCATGGGGTCACAAAGAGCTGGACACAACTCAGCAACTAACACCCCCCTGGCAGATAGAATAAATTATTTATAGCTCATTAATTATTAGATTTGAGATGGTTTTCTAAATTTTGAGATATACAGTGATACAAGGCAGACTCTGTCCCTACTCTTTTTATCCTATCTTCTCCAGCTCACCACAGATCTTAATGACAATGCAGTCTAAGTACAATACAAGAAAGAAACAAATAACTTGACTATCGTTAGGCATCTATACACGAGAAAGAGAAAAAGAGGGGGAAAAAAACGAGTTCAGTTTTCTTCCTCTCAAATGAGCTCAGAAGTTCTCAACTAGATCTCAGAGGAAGACGAGCAGTAACGCATTTCATCTGGGCGTGATGGGGAAGGACAATATACAATATCAGTTTCTACTCCTTTTTAAATTTATTTCATATTGGAGTATAGTTGACTTACCACATTGCATTAGTTTCAGGTATACAGCAAAGTGATCCAGTTATAAATATGCATATACCCATTCATTTTCAGATTCTTTTCCCATATAGGTTCTCCAGAATATTGAGTAGAGTTCCCTGTGCTATATGGTAGGTCTTTGTTGTATATTAACTTTTATTCTTTCTTTAAGTGCTGGAGAAAGTATCTGGATTCAGATATTCACTGGTGACATGGGCACGGTTTGGGGGCAAAACCACATTGATTTATATATAGTTTTATACATGAAGTTCTGTTTTATGCAGATAAATATTTATACCTTTTTGCTCAAAAACATTTTTAAGAGCGAATCTGTTGTGTATAGAATATAGGCTTTGTATGACATATAGGATATAAGTTCTATGATACAAATCTCTTCTATATAGAATATAGGCTGTATGTGAAATATTGAGAAAACCATTTGTTCTTTAAATTAGTGAATTTTAAAATTCACTAAAGTTAGTAAAATTGTATTAGGAACACGTGTATTAAATTGCAAAAGGTGAATACTGTTCTCTTTGATGTTATTTTAATGAAAACTGTTTTAAACTATCAATATTTAAATTTACATATATAAGATGTTATTTGAAAATAATGTCTGTCATCTGAGAAATTCAGTTCCTTTCAAAGGGCCATAGAACTGGGATCTATGTATGGTTGTGTGAATCAAAATCACAAATTGTGCTTGTTGTGCTTAACATACACCTGGTACACAGGCAGTAGTAGCTATCATTGTGATTATAGTTAATATTGTTTGGTCTGTACAATCTATATATATTACTTGTTTTTATGCATTTAAATTATATATATACATTTTATGTATATATATATGTATTCTTAGGCATTGTATAAAAAAACATTTATACTGAATGCTTATAAATCCCTGATTGTTCCAAAAAGATATGTGTATTGATTCATTTAATACTCAGTAAATCTATGGAGTGAGTACAGAATCCTTATTCTTATTTAGATGTGTGACTATGAACACCAAAATCCAAAGCAGTCCAGAGAATATATCATTGGAATAACACATACTGGAAACAAAATTCTATCTCATGTAACATGACTATAGATCCATGCTTTTAATCATCACAAGGTATTGCCTATTTACAAATCTGTTTATCTATTATCTGTATAGCAAATATCTGCATATATATACATTGTTCACAGACATATGACACACACATATAAAGCATATATTTATATATACACACATATGTGTGTAATTATTCCAGTTTCCTAAAGATTTATTAAGTGAACAATGTAAAGAAATAGACAAAAATAATAGAATGGTAAAGGCTAGAGCTCACCTCAAGAAAATTAGATACCAAGGGAATATTTCATACAGAGATAGGTACAATAAAAGACAGAAATGTTATGGACTTAATAGAAACAGAAGATATTAAGAAGAGGTGGCAAGTATACACAGAAGAACTATACAAAAAGGGTCTTAATGACCTGGACAACCACAGTAGTGTGATCAGTCACCTAGAGCCAGACATCCTGGAGTGAGAAGTCAAGTAGGCTTTAGGAAGAATTGTTAGTGACAAAGCTAGTGGAGGTGATTGAATTCCAGCTAAACTATTTCAAATCCTAAAATATGATGCTGTGAAAATGCTGCACTCAACATTCCATCAAATTTGGAACACTCAGTAGTGGCCACAGGAATGGAAAATGTCAGTTTTCATTCCACTCCTAAAGGAAGGCAATGCCAAAGAATGATCAAACTATTGCACAATTGCACTCATTTCACATGCCAGCAAGGTAATGCTCAAAATTCTTCAAGCTAGTCTTCAACAGTATGTGAACTTCCAGATGTTCAAGCTGGAATTAGAAAAGGCAGATGAAATTGCCAACATCCACTGGATCACATGAAACACATGAGAATTCCAGGAAAAAAAAGAAAAACTACTTCTGCTTCACTGATTATACTAAAGTTTTTGACTGTGTGGATCACAACACACTGTGGAAAATTCTTAGAAATGGTAATACCAGACCTCCTTACTTGCCTCCCAGTAAACCTGTATGTAGGTCAAGAAGCAACAGTTAGAACTGGACATGGTACAACAAACTGGTTCATATCTGGGAAAAAAGTATGTCAAGGCCGTATATTGTCACCATGCTTATTTAACTTATATGCACAGTACATCATGTGAAAAGCTGGGCTAGATGAAGCTCAAGCTGGTATTAAGATTGCTAGGAGAAACATATCAATAACCTCAGATATACAGATGAAACCACCCTAATGGCAGAAAGGGAAGAGGAACTAAAGAGCCTCTTGATGAAAGTAGAAGAGAAGAGTGAAAAGCATGGTTTAAAACTCAACATTCAGAAAACTAAGATCATGGCATCTGGTCCCATCACTTCACGTGAATAGATGGGGAAACAATGGAAACAGTGACAGACTTCATTTTCTTGGGCTCTGAAATCAATGCAAATGGTGACTGGAGCCATGAAATTAAAATATGCTTGCTCCTTGGAAGGAAAGCTATAACAAACCTAGACAGCATGTTTTAAAAGAAGAGATATCACTTTGCCGACAAAGGTCCATTTAGTCAAAGCTATGGTTTTTCCAGTAGTCATATATGGAGGATGTGAGAGCTGGAACAAAAAGTAGGTTGAACACTTAAGAATTGATCTTTCAGATTGTGGTGCTGGAGAAGACAATTGAGAGACCCTTGTACAACAGTTTATCCTAATGGAAATCAACCCTGCATATTCNGGTTTTTCCAGTAGTCATATATGGAGGATGTGAGAGCTGGAACAAAAAGTAGGTTGAACACTTAAGAATTGATCTTTCAGATTGTGGTGCTGGAGAAGACAATTGAGAGACCCTTGTACAACAGTTTATCCTAATGGAAATCAACCCTGCATATTCATTGGAGGACTGATGCTGAAGCTGAAGCTCCGATACTTTGGCCACCCAATACCAAGAGCCAAATCATTGGAAAAGACCTTGATGCTGGGAAAGATTGCTAGCCAAAAGGATAAGGGGGCAACAGAGGATGAAATGGTTGGATGGTATCACCAACTCAATGGATATGGGTTTGAGCAAATTCAGGGAGATAGTGAAGGACAGGGAAGNAAGGGGACAACCGAGGATGAGATGGCTGGATGACATCACTGACTCAATGGGCATGAGTCTGAGTGAACTCTGGGAGTTGGTGATGGACAGGGAGGCCTGGCATGCTGCGATTCATGGGGTCGCAAAGAGTCGGACACGACTGAGCAACTGAACTGAACTGAACTGACTAGACAGACCTTTGTTTGCAAAGTAATGCTTTTTAATATGCTGTCTAGGTTGGTCATAACTTTCCTATGTGTGTTACACAGATACAAATGTGGGCTGATTTGTGCAGAGGTGTACTGTAAAAATGATGCAGATTTAGTAGAACATTGTACTGTAAAGACTGTCCTCAGATTGAGAAGTGTAATCATGTGGGTGGACTATGAATGCCGCAAAAGATCCCCTTCATGAAGCGGTGGACCTCGCACCTGTGGGGGGTTTTGCAGATCCTTAATAAAAATTCAACAGGAGTGGAGCTGCCCTTGTGGAGGCATTTCTGCAATCTCACAAGGACTGTGGACTGGACTTGGCGTTGGAAGATAAAGGCACTCCAAATGCAGTGTGTGGCTCTTCTAGCCCCACAAGGGCAAGGACGGCAGCATGAATTCCAGGTGATACCTGGTATTGGGTTTTGCTGTGTGTTGGGGATGTAACTGTTTGTTGTAAATCGAAGGGTCAGTGTTACTTGCCAATGAAATATCACAGAAGATGGACTGCACATAGAATGTGAGGCGAGAGACCCTGAAGGTATGGAATGTGGGGAGAGAGCAAATGGCGTATTCAGGCTCTCACCCCATGGTTTGTAAATAAAGACTGTTAACAGCTGAGATCACGTATAGCACTGTGCATGTGCCTAAGGAGGTGCTCGCTCGGTCATGGACTGTGTGCGGTACATGTCTGTGAGCTCCCAGGGAAGCAGGAGCATTACTGCTTTTCATGGCTGTGTCTGTTGGGTCAGCCACGAGAGGAGAGAATACAGTGTGTCTGCTGCTATGGCTGCTGCGCCAGGCTCAGGAGAGAGGTCGTGCGGTGTTAGGTTATGCTCTGGCTACTCATGCTGCTTTGTCAGCCCAGGGAGAATACCCCTACAGCTGCTGCGTCAGCCAGGAGAGAGACTGTGTCACGGCTGCCGTGCCAGCCAGGAGAGAATAAGGGTGTCTGCAGTTTCTAGGGTTCCTCAAGTCTCCTGCCAGCTTCTTAGCTCGCACCTTGTCTACCCTGGAGCCAATGAACAGTGGGCACAGTGAGATACAGTGAGACAACTGGCATCAGGAACAGGGTGAAGAGCAATACACTCTTTCATTTCTGGTTCCATGGCAGTGTGTANGTGTCTGCAGTTTCTAGGGTTCCTCAAGTCTCCTGCCAGCTTCTTAGCTCGCACCTTGTCTACCCTGGAGCCAATGAACAGTGGGCACAGTGAGATACAGTGAGACAACTGGCATCAGGAACAGGGTGAAGAGCAATACACTCTTTCATTTCTGGTTCCATGGCAGTGTGTATGCTGCTGCTGCTGCTGCTAAGTCGCTTCAGTCGTGTCCGACTCTGTGAGACCCCACAGATGGCAGCCCACCAGGCTCCTCCGTCCCTGGGATTCTCCAGGCAAGAACACTGGAGTGGGTTGCCATTTCCTTCTCCAGTGCACGAAAGTAAAAAGTGAAAGTGAAGTCTCTCAGTTGTGTCCAACTCTTCGTGACCCCATGGACTGCAGCCCACCAGGCACCTCCATCCATGGGATTTTCCAGGCAAGATTACTGGAGTGGATGCCATCGCCTTCTATGAGCAGTGTGTATAGATAGATATAATTCAAATCTTTAAGCATATTTCCATTTTGTTTAGATTAGTAACATTTATATTTGGTACATTGTGACCAAGTAGGAAACCAGTTTATCAGGTCAGAAACCACTGATGCTGACTGAATCATGTACTAAGATCTTAAGAATAACAGCTGATTTACTTTAAAATAGTGGCATAATTTTCCAAGTATCAGAAATAGATAAGTTTTCATTAAATACTACTTTAATAGTTGGCAGGAGTTGGTATGTACCTACCTCCATCTTGTCCCTCCAGTTAATTCTGAGAAATGTGCTCTTTCCAAAATTCCCCAGTAAGATTATGGTTAGGTACATACAGTGGTAACTTCAGTTCAGTTCAGTCGCTCAGTCGTATCCGACTTCTTGCAACCCCATGAATTGCAGCACGCCAGGCCTCCCTGTCCATCACCAACTCCCGGAGTTCACTCACACTCACGCCCATCGAGTCAGTGATGCCATCCAGCCATCTCATCCTCAGTCATCCCCCTTTCCTGCCCCTAATCCCTCCCAGCAACTTGCTTAATAACAATTTCTTCTCCCATATTCACTGACTATATTCCCTTACTGTGCTACAACTTCATTCTTCTATTGTAAACATGTAAGCACCTCCCAAAAAGCTATATAAACCACTTGACCTGAAATTTTCTCCAAGTCTTCTTTTGGAAGAAACCAAACTAAGATATTGTTACTAAAGAGTTAACATATAAGAACAGGGATATATGCCCTCAAACATTTTTAAAACCAGTAAAACCAATCATTTAATGTATTTCAAACACAAAAGTGAACAAGGGAATTATAAAATAGTAAGAAAATATACATTTATGAAAACATAAGTGTAAAACACACTTATTAACACATAAAATGTTAAACACAAAATTCTAATGTTAGTAAAATTAATGAAGAATTCTTCGAAAATAAACTAATTTGTGAAAGAAAAATTTAATCATTTAAACAAATTGTTTAAAAGATTTAAAGAATAAAACAATCAAGTAATAATAGTTAATTTTTAAACATATTTAAAAAAACAGTTGCTGGAGAAGACTCTTGTAAGTCCCTTAGACTGCAAGGAGATCCAACCAGTCCATTCTAAAGGAGACCAGTCCTGGGTGTTCATTGGAAGGACTGATGCTGAGGCTGAAACTCCAATACTTTGGCCACTTCATGCGAAGGGCCAACTCATTGGAAAAGACCCTGATGCTAGAAGGAATTGGGGGCAGGAGAAGAAGGGGATGACAGAGATGAGATGGGTGGATGGCATCACCAACTCGATGGACATGAGTTTGGGTGAACTCTGGGAGTTGGTGATGGAGAGGGAGGCCTGGTGTGCTGCAGTTCATGGGGTCACAAAGAGTCGGACACGACGGAGCGACTGAACTGAAATGAACTGAAAAACCAGTCAAGAAAATAAACTCTATCAATGGTGTCATCTTCCAGTTCAGAGTGTATTTTTGTGCAATAAAATCACCATTTGCTCTAAGCCCTTTTCTAACTGTACTTTTTTTTTTTATCAACTTAATTTAAATCAATCCCATCTCTTGGTTGGTAACTTTGATATGCTCCTTTGAAATAATTTTCATTTTTAGTAGGAACTGTGATTTTTTTGTTCTTGTGATTTACTTTTTAAATGTAGTATTGTGTGTTTTTTTTTTTTTTCATTTTACAAAACATATTTTACAATCTTAATCAAGTTTGGTACCATCATGCTTGTATTCTACTTGTTAAGTAAATCTGTGCTTAGAATAGTTCACGGGGATGATCCAAAGAGTTGATATGGGATGGGAGGTGGGAGGGGATTCAAGATTGGGAACTCATGTACACCTGAGATGGAAAAAAAAAATAAATAAATAAATAAAAACATTAAAAAAGAATCTGTGTTTAGAATAGGAATTATTCTTGCAGTAGAAGCTGCATCAGTCAAGTTTTCACCAGGATAAAGAAAGCTATTCTTGATAGTTCAACTGGAAGGTTCAAAATAGGGAAATTTAAGGATTCTTTTGAAAGGGCTGAGAAAGTAAGCCCAGGGACATAACTCTTAGATTCTGGTGATTCAAGAGACCTGTGCCAAATCAACAATCTCAAGGAGAGGGAGTGCCACCAACTTTTACTGCTTGCAACACAGAAGTAAGAGGCTCTGTGGAGATGGTCTATCAATAAATCTGCCTACAATTGACCTCTTTTATCTTTCAAATTCTGCATGTGTTTTTCTTTGGTGGATTCTAACTGGAACCATATACGGGAAAAGAATCCTAATAAATGTCCTTCAGGCGTTACTCTACAATGCTCAGGCAAGCTGTGGAACAGTGCACAATAATGTTGAACTGACCACAGATAAAGTAAGACAGTGCTTTATTGATCATCATTTTATTCATCCTCTTGAGCTTGTGCAATCACCGAAGTTTTCTAAATACATGTAAATTTTCTCAACTTGAAGCTTTAGTACAGCATGGTACTTTCTTGGTGTCCCTTAAGATGTAAATGTTTTAGGTTTTAGATTATATATTTGTTTCACCCTAATACAAAAAATATATTTTTTTTGTACTAGAACAGACCATGACATACTGCAAGTTTAAATACTAAACTGAGAAAACAAACAATGCAACTGCTAGTAGTGATTAGTTTAGTCTGGAATGGTGAGGGAAGATTTCTTGCAGGAGGTGACATTTACACTAGACTTCAAAGACAGGATTTGCAGACAGAGACAGAAAGAAGAGGCATTTAAGCTGCATCGAACTGAGTGAACAAGGCAAAATCCTATAAATGTTCTTAATACTGCTGCTTTAGCAGCACTCCCAGAAGTGTCGTTCTAATCATGTCATTCTGTGACATTAAAAATATTAAATAGTTTCTCATGTCGCAACAAATTCCTTAAAAACTCTTCACCAAGTATGAGACAATGCAGACCCAACCTACCTTTCCATTGTCAGTCCTCATTAATGTCCTACACAAAAACTCTGATTTTGCCAGGTCAAATCAACCCTTACGTGTAGAGTAAGCCTCAGTCTCACGCCACACCCTTGCCATTTCTTACTGGACTCTCCCTGTCCACAGCTTCTACACCTCGCCCCCTACTGTACATTACACATAGCACAACCGTGTGCTTCTCAATCTACTGCAAATGTCCATTGAGTCTGCCTCTTCCTGTCCCCACTCTGTATTTTTCTGTTTTTAACTGCTCTTTTGTGTTTTGAGAATGCTTATTCACTCTGAATTTGATTAGGTTCATGTGTAACTATATCTTACCCCAGCTATGAGCTCATATGATACGTGATGAGAAGATCATGTCACTGATCTTTGCATTCCCTACCTCAGTATACAACATCTAAGAAAGGGTCTTGTATGTAGAGAGAGTGGGAGGTCTTTATGAGATGTAATGATGTATGTCTCCAGTAATTTATTACTGTAATAGCTTCTAAGTATCTAGGGAATACAGAAATGATTTTAAAAACATAGGTAAAATATGAATATACTTTTAACATATTTGGACCATGAATTAAGAAATGGTTTCAGTGCAATTTTTACATTAGTACAAATTGGTATTTTCTTTCTCTCTTTTAAATCCCACAAGTATAAATTAAAGGGTAATTCCACCTTTGTAGGAAAGATGCAATATTTCTAGAGCATCTACTAAGGAAAGATGAATTATGCTACTGGTGATGTTTCTGTTCTATTTAGTCTCATAGGTCTCCAATTTTTTTTCCCCCCATGAAACACAATTTCCTTTATAAGAGGAATAAAAGTACCGTTCCAATTCATTCATGGCATCTATCGTCTCTCTTCCATTAATTTAACTCCTGTCATCTGGTAATCAAACAAGACACAAATTTTGAGTAAACAGCAGATCACTGGAAAGTTTAACAGTAGATGAATGTAAAAGAAAAAGACACTTAGAGTCCATTTCCATTCCTTCATATTGGCTTTAATAGATATCCAGTCTTAGTTCTGGAACAATTATTTAGTTATCCTACCATGTATGAGACACTGGTCTAGATGTAAGGGAGAATAAAATGACAATTATTGAAAGAGAAAACAGAATTCTCAGGTAACTGAAACAGCATGGTGATCTTGTCAAATGAAAACAGCACTACAGTTGTAGCACCAGCAGGCATAGGTTTAACTATTTTTCAATATTTCTCCTTTAGTGGGGATGAATTTATAAATCATCTTCATGTTCTCTCCCTGCAACTGATGGATGGTATTTTCAGAAATAATAGTCAATATTTGCATAAAAATAAAGTTTGTGTACATGAAATAAAATAACACTATCAGTATTACATTAGCCTAGCAGTCTAATAAATACTGCCTATAGAGAGATGCTTATCAGAAATGGATCTCACCATCCTATGCTTTCTCAAATATGAAGAATGCTAGAGGAATTTGTTGAAAATTAGAAATGATAACTAATTATTATCAATTTATAACTCATGTAGCCATTTAATGTGTTTTAGATTGAACTGACTAAAACTCTGGCAATATGTGGTCAAGGCTATTTGGTTTTATTCTTTAAATCCTTTCATTCCCTCCTTCACAACTCACTATATCTACCAGCTTTTCTTGAGAGATTTTTGAGAATGATTTATATTTTTTAAAAATGATTTTGCATAAAGGTATATGAATGCCAAAATATATAANCTTTAGATTGAACTGACTAAAACTCTGGCAATATGTGGTCAAGGCTATTTGGTTTTATTCTTTAAATCCTTTCATTCCCTCCTTCACAACTCACTATATCTACCAGCTTTTCTTGAGAGATTTTTGAGAATGATTTATATTTTTTAAAAATGATTTTGCATAAAGGTATATGAATGCCAAAATATATAAATAGATAAAAAACATCAATTCTTATTGAACACTATCAGGTAAGAACAATAATTTATCCTCTGACAAGGAGAATGAAAGTTCACCTAAAAATCCATATAGATTACTTGAAGTGAGCTCAAAAAGCATATGCAACCAGCAAATTGTAAGTAGACATGAAATAACTATTTAGTCAATCAAAAGCAAAGCTTGTAAAGAAAGTACTGCTCAAGTGCTAGCAGTGAGACTATTTGAAGTAAATAGAATATTATTTGAAAAGGGATTGAACTGTTATTTTTAAAAATTTTACCTTTACAGTAAAAGAATCATTTTAAATCAACTGCTGGGTGAGAGGCACTGAGGTAGAGAGTGAATACACAGAGGGTCCCAAGTAAAAAGGTTTTGCTGCAACAAGCTTCCAGTTTCATCAAGTATACAGGACACAATATGCTTGCTATCCTACTGTAAGGAAAGAAAGCCAACTGAAAGACATTGCTAACAAGCATCTTATTTATTATGAAATGTCAGTTCAGAAGCTTACCATGACATTGCCCCTTTGACTTTTCTTTGAAAGTTAGTGTTAGCTGCTCAATCGTGTTTGACTCTGAGATCCCATGAACTGTGGCCCACGAGACTTCTCCATCCATTGAATTTTCCAAGCAAGAATACTGGAGTGGGTTGCCATTTCCTTCTCCAGGAGATCTTCCTGACCCAGGGATCAAACCCAGGTCTCCTGCATTGCGGGCAGACTCTACCATCTCAGCCACCAGGAAAGGCCCTGACTTTTATTTAGTTCTTAATTTAATATATTGATATGCATTTTGTCTTTAGATCATCATATTTAACAACTGAAGGCAGAATATCAACCTCTCATCCTTAATTTGTAAATTTGGATGAATACTGTGTCATTCATTCTTTATTAACCTTTATTTAACCCAGTTTTTAAAATGAGAACTCCAGTTATATAAATGAATGTTTCTTAGAAACTAAGCTTTGGATGATTATACAGAGTAATAAAATATGCCTCATAATTTCACTTTATAAATCAGATACTACACGTATATAAGTAACAACATATATATGTATAGCACACAGCTTTTATCTTTTTTCTTTCTCAGCTAAACATCCCATCTCTCCACCACTCCTTTGTAGGTAAAAATAATTCAGATTTATTTTGTGCAACTATCTACCCCACTTTTATAATCCATATAATGTTTGTGGGGCTGATCTGTAAGGACAGGGTTTTCCGTTCTCTTATTCAGAGTGATTTACCTGATTCTAAACAGGCCAATGTGAAAATAAATTTTGTTGGAACTTTTGTTAAAATCATTGAAAAGAATGCTATCTTTTAAATAATTTAAGCTTAGAGAGATAGGTAGGTATCTATGCCATCTCATTGGATATGAAATGATTGAGAATCAAGTCACGTCAGTCAAGCCTGACTCTTTGTGACCCCATGGACTGTAGCCCATCTGTCAGGCTCCTCTGCCCATGGGATTCTCCAGGGAAGAATACTGGAGTGGGCTGTCATGCCTTTCTCCCATTCAAAGAAACAGAAACCGAAATCAAAGACAGACAGAATACCTCAACTACGTACTCTTTGAGGCCTTGGATTCAGTTGAGCCTAAAATCACTGCTGCTCTTTGAACTTCTCTCTTACTGGGACCAACAGTCTGCACTTTCTTTGTTGTATAAAGTATTCTAAGCGAGGTTTTTGTTGTCTGTAGCTGAAAGAACTCTACCATAATTCTAATCAGCAATAGGTACTAAGAATACTTTAACTCAAAAAAGTGGTCACTTCACTAGAGAAAGATTATTAAGTAAGGCTTGACCAAGTAGAGTATTAATAGAAATAACATTTGAACAGGATATTAAAAAATGAAAAAAATAATATAATATATATCAGTAAAATCTATATATGTATCATTAAATATATATACTGGGGCTTCCCCAGTGGCTCAGCAATAAAGAATCGGCCTGCAATTCAAAGATGCTGGAGACGTGGGTTTGATCCCTGGGTGAGGAAGATCCCTGAAGAAGGAAATGGCAACATATTCCAGTGTTCTTGCTGGAAAGTTCCATGGACAGAGGAGCTTGGTGGGCATCCACAGGGTTGCAAAGAGTTGGACACGACTGAGCATGCATATATAATATTATATAAAAATAAAATATAAAATCAGTAAAATAAATATTATATATATATATATAATTTCTATATAGTAAGGGAGGTAATTCCAACATGAAGGAAGGAGTCAAGAAGTATGGGGAGTATTTAACAGAATGGTAATTAGTTCTGACTGGACAATGCAGAGGTAAAGAATAATGCAAGTTAAAACTGGACGACTAGAATGGACTTGAGTCATAGTGGAGGTGTATATTTGGAAAACTGCTAAAAAAGTTTTAAAAGAGCATAGGGTGTATATATGTATGTTCATTTGGCATTTGGTTTTCTTAGTCTTTCAATAAAAAGGTGAAACAAAACACCAAGAGGGGAAAATCGATTAACAAGTTAGCAGAAGTCATGTATATGACCTTTCCAGGGAAGAGGCCTTTTCATTGAATAATCAATACCATAACACCTGTTCCCAAATCTAAGAACACAGTCAAATTCAGATTGCCATCTCTGGTAATTAGCATTCTACTAAAAACAAAGCTTACAGAAGTTTGATCAGCATCTATTCTTGAAGCATCTTTTCACTGAAAGTGACTGATATTTTTCCACAGCTCAATTAAATGTAAAGAAGGCATTAAAAACTGTCTCAAAATGAATCCGTTGAAAAGTCAATCTCTAAATCTTCCCCAGAAAAGAAAAGCAAAATTTTCTACTTTGTTGATTAATACAGAATAACTTGTGCTTTTTTTTTTAGTGTTTTGAAATAATCATTTCTCATGATCTATTTAGACCACAATCATTTTTTCCACTGTGTATTCAGAAGAGAACCAAAGGCCTTCTTCTCTCTAGTCATAGTACATGGCTTTAATTTCATTAAAACAAATTGATTGCAAGCTCATTTGCATTTAAGGCAGCGGGGTGTTGTAAATTTTATTTTAACTGGCTGGAATACATGATCCAAAAAAATTAAGGGGAAAAATCCTCCTGCTGTTGTAAATATACAGTTATTAACTTAACTTACTGAATCCCACATGATAATGAAAAGTTATGTAAATGAAACAGGATTTCCACATTTCCAGGAACTAAGCAACAGAAATAAGATTTGTTTAATTAGTGCCTTGGTAGGGGAGAAAAGTACAACAGAACACTTTTAAAAAGATTCATTGTGTAAGTGCCTGTACTGAATTAGGTGTAAACTACCCAACTGTGTGTACTTCTGAAGTGTTTCAGATAAAATGAGTCAGATTTTATCCATCATGTTAGAAAAATCAGTTAGCTCTTTAGGAAATAGCAGAAGATAATAACGTTCAAAAGCTGAGTGAACAGCAGTGCCAGAGAGAAAATGTTGCCAATATTTCTAGTTCCTTAAAGAAAATCATGCCATAGAACCATGACATTCAATTCCATGTTTACTGATAAATGTTCTATGATATTTTCCTCTAGACATATTGTGGGCAATGATAAGCATTCTGGGAAGATGATTTTGTATGTATAAGCTTTTATAATTTTCAGGATAATTCATTTATTGTAAGGATAACTAATGAAGAAATAATACATTTTAGTCATAAATAGTATGATGTCCTTTTATATAACCCAAGCAAAAAAAAAAAAACAAAAAACGATTAATTAGTATTTCCTTGCCTAAATGAAATCCTCTAAATAGAACATAGAGCATTATTCCTCAAATTATAAAAAAAAAAAAATTTAAGCAATATTTATTGACAATACAATTCCTACTTTCATATTATTAAATATTCTTGAAATTAAAAAATATTATTATTTGAGGCTTTTTTTTGATTTTGGCATTTTTATTCTAAACTTACAAATAGTTACCCTTTTGTTGTAGTTTTTATTTTTTTTTTGCAGATAGCTTACAATTTTTAATCAAATTCTCTTAATATTAAGGACACTGGTTTTGCTTCTTTGATTGTTTGGCTTTAATATTTAAACCATCTTTTGATTCTAGGCTTATTACACATCATGTTATGTAGACTGGTCTGCTCTTTTTGTTCTTTCTATTCAACTTAAAGACCTTAACTTAAACCTCCTTTTTTGGGGGTTCAGTTCAGTTCGGTTCANGAGGGGGTCCGGATTGGGAACTCAGGTACACTTATGCAAAATGAGTACAGTATTGTAAAGCAAAACAAACTAAAAAAATAAAAATTATTAATAAAAAAAAAAATAAAATAAAATAAAATCCTAAAAAAAAAAAAAATAAAGACATACAACTTTTTACTATGGTGCAGTTAGTGAAAACAAGAGAAAGAAACAGTATTCTGGTAATACCAAGCTTTTGTGGCTACATGATGAAATTCCACTGATGGGGGTCTCTCGTGTATGAGAGAATTACTTAAAAATCAGTAAAACCTGACAGCCGCCTTCACACCAGTGACAAGGGTTTATACTCAATTTTTATGTCTTATGTGCCCTGTTGGTCTGTAACATAAAGCTTCTTTTTTGATTATGTATCCTTCGGGCATTCTAGTAATCAAAATAATATTACTAGAGAAGATAAAAAATCTTTATGCTCTTAATCCATAAATACCTAAAATATGCATTTGGGTTTTAGGATTATAATGGAGGAAAAAACACTTCTCACTAATAAAAGAAAATCTAAGGCCAGAAGTCAGGGAGATATCAAAGTNTCGGGCATTCTAGTAATCAAAATAATATTACTAGAGAAGATAAAAAATCTTTATGCTCTTAATCCATAAATACCTAAAATATGCATTTGGGTTTTAGGATTATAATGGAGGAAAAAACACTTCTCACTAATAAAAGAAAATCTAAGGCCAGAAGTCAGGGAGATATCAAAGTTAGTTATAAAAAACAATCTTGCTAGGAAAAAAGAAAATTATTTACTTTCTTTTTCGAACTGATTTGTTGAATGCCTATGTTGTCATATTCTAGGTATTGCCAGCCCTATCACTTTTGATTCCTTTTTTTTTTTCTTTCCCTCTCTCATACTGCATATGAAAACCTTTGGGGCATGTTGCTTGCTGTAACTTTTTCAAATATATCCAGAAATTATCACTACTTCAGCAGTTACCCTGTTGTTCCAATCATTTCTACTGTATTGGCATCCTTACTACACTCCGTTAAATTCCTAGAGTTCTAAGGTTCAATTGTATACTTCTTTGGCAAAATCCTGCAGTGACACTATCCTTCAATGAGAGTAAAAGCTGAAGTCTTTACAGTAACTCCAATGTAACCCCTAAACAAACAGCTTTCTCATTTTGTGTTTTAGCTGGCTGGGTCAAAGGACCAAGATTCTCTGGAGGATTCCCACAATGTTGAAGCTGAAACTCCAATACTTTGGCCACCTGATGCGAAAAGCTAACTCATGGAAAATACACTGATGCTGGGAAAGATTGAGGGCAGGAGGAGAAGGGGACGACAGAGGATGAGATGGTTGGATGGCATCACTGACTCAATGGACATGGGTTCGGGGGGATGCCAAGAGTCGGTGATGGACAGGGAGGCCTGGCATGTTGCAGTTCATGGGGTCGCAGAGGGTCAAATGTGACTGATTGACTGAACTGTACTGATACATTGAGTGTTCTTGAATGAAGCAATATTGCTCTAGGTTAGATGGATTAAGGGAAGAATCACCTGAATGATAGTCAAAGTTCTTGAAGAATGAATAAGGACTGAATAGGTAGAATAAAATAGTAAAGCATATGAGCAAGGAAGAATGGAATGTTCCAAGTGGTAGCTGTGGGAATTTGGTGACTATTCTGGCTGAAAGTAAAACTTAGAGAAATCAGGGAAGAGTCAAGGATAAGGGCAAAAACCCAACAGTAACTGTTGCAACCTGGAAAAATATCTAGTAAATAAGTGTTTCCTACTCATCCACACTAAATCTGCAATATAATTCCACAGTCATCTAAGAACTTGTTATCACTAGTTTGTATTCCCACCAAAGTATCAATTTCCAGCAACATCCTTTTAACAGCACCTCCAGTCCTTCCAACTGATTTGCTCAGAAACCTCTGGCTCAAAATTTTTTATTCTCTACTTAATCAAATCCACCTATTTTTCTCTATGCAAGCCCTCAATCTCCCTTACTATCTTCTTTTCCTGGGATACATTCCATAATGTCAGGTACCTCCATGCCCTTGTAGCCCTCATTCCCCTCCCATTGTACTTGTCCATCGGATTTCCAGTCCCAGTTAATCCCAGTAACTACTATTGTTATATCCACATATAGATGCAACAACCAGCTGGGGAACACTAGTGAAAATTCACAACTAAATTTACTAATTTCCTTTTAAATTCCAGAATCTAAACATCAAATTTGCACTCAAACACATTTACATAATATGGTTTTCATACTCTTTAAAATGACTATTGTGAATATTTTTTAAGTCTCCTTAAATCATCCATGTGTTTTTTTTTTCCACATTGAGCTTCTACTTTATTTACAGCCCTTACTTATTTAATTAGAAGTGATTATATCCACTATCACATCTGCAAGCTCATTCAGTTACTCCAGTATTCTATTTTTATTCCTTTTACAATTTAAGAGAAGTCTCTATTCTCGCTTTATGCCAAGTCCTCCTTTTGTGTTGACTCTTATTCTGCTTTCTTTATCAAAGATTTGATTCCAGTACTTTTCACTTTCTCTTCTTCATTTTATCAATTTTCCTCTTTCTACTGGATTATATTATACTCACTGACACAAAAATATGACCTTGTTCTACTTCCATTTAAAAAATGAGCAAAACAATGCAAAAATATTTCATTTCACATTGAAAGAATTATCCTCATGTCCTTGCAGTTTTCCTTTTCTAACTTATTGTCCTTCAAGCCAAAAATTCTGAGGAAAATGGCCTCTACCCATCAGCTCCAGTGCTTTTCCTTTATTTCACTTTCTCAACTAAAGAGCCTCTTGATGAAAGTGAAAGAGGAGAGTGATAAAGTTGGCTTAAAACTCAACATTCAGAAAACAAAGATCATGGTATCTGGCCCCATCATTTTTTGCAAACAGGTGGGGAAACAATGAAAACAGTGAGATACTTTATTTTGGGGGGCTCCAAGATCACTGCAGACATGTGACTGTAGCCATGAAATTAAAAGACACTTGCTCCTTGGAAGAAAAGCTATGACCAACCTAGACAGCATGTTAAAAGGCAAAGTCATTGCTTTCCCAACAAAGTTCCTTATAGTTGAAGTTATGGCTTTTCTAATAGTCATGTATGAGTGTGAGGGTTCGACTATAAAGAAAGCAGAGTGCCAAAGAATTGACGCTTTTAAACTGTGGTGTTGGAGAACACTCTTTAGAGTCCCTTGGACTGCAAGGACATCAAACTCGTCAATCCTAAAGGAAATAAGTCCTGAATACATTGGAAGGACTCATGCTGAAGCTGAAACTCCAACACTTTGGCCACCTGATGTGAAGAACTAACTCACTGGAAAATGTCCTGACTCTTGGAAAGATTGAAGACGGGAGGAGAACGGGACGACAGAGGAAGTTATGGATTGATGTCATCACTGACTCGGTGGAGATGAGTTTGAGCAAGCTCCAGGAATTGGTGGTGGACAGGGAAGCCCGGAGTGCTGCAGTCCATGGGGTTGCAGAGTCAGACTCTACTGAGTGACTGAACTGAACTGTAACATCCTTGGTTTACGGATATGGCAGGAAATATTCCATTTCTCACTACTTTGGGAAAGAAATGAAACAAAGCATAAAATATATTTTGCTCCATGAGCTTCTTAATATTATTTCTTTATTTTTCTACGCTAACACATATGTACAACACTCAATTTGGACCTCAAACTCAAAGTTCCTTCCCAGAATCACATTCAACACTTATTTGGCATACATTTCATTTATGTTAGACATCATGTTATATGATCTGAGAAACATGTTTCTATCTTAAAACCATTGCATGTCAATTACTGTTGTACTTTCAGCCTGACCCTAGGGGGTTTGCCTGGAACAGACTCCCCACCCCTATATCCTTTGCTATATCTCTTAAATACTTAGATAATAATATCTCATTTATATTTCCTGAGTTTTCACATTCTAAAACCACCACCAAATTGAAGAAAGTATCTTCTTGATGATAATGAGCATGTAGCCCCTGATATACTAGCAGGTAAGGATTGATGATGCCAACAGCCGTCTCAGCTCATCAACCAATCAGATAATTGTGTAGCAGCAGATCACATACCCTGAGTTAGCCCTCCATCACCTGATCTTTAGAAATGCTTTGCTGAAGTTCTTTGGAGAGTTTGGCATTTGCGGGAGCCTGAGCCACCCATTCTCCTTGCATGCATGTGAATTCACTTCAGTCATGTCTGACTCAGCGATGCTATGGTCTGTGTAGCCCAACAGGCTCCTCTGTCCATGGGATTCTCCAGGTAAGAGTATTGGAATGGGTTGCCATGCTCTTCTCCAGGGGATCTTCCTGACCCAGCAACTGAACCTGTGGCTCTTATGTCTCCTGTATTGGCAGGTGGGTTCTTTACCACTAGCCCCACCTCCTTTCAGGGTCCTGAGATAAACTTTTCTCTGGTCCAATAATGTTTCTGGTTTGTTTAGCCTCATTGCACATTTAGTGTACAAATGTGGATTCATTAACATTATTATTTCCATTTTAGTTTCTTATGCAAATAATAGGGTTAATAAACATTAATGCCAAGGTTTAAACCCAGGGGTTCCTAGTTTCAAATCCCTGCCTCTTTTCATTAAAATCTGAGATTATTCATGACTTTTCCATTTCTGCATCTAGCAATCTTTTCTATTTTATTTTTGGTTTTAATATGAATAACAGCTTATAGCTCAGGTGGGAAAGAATTCACCTGCAATGCAGGAGACTCCAGTTAGATTCTTGGGTTGGAAAGATCCACTGGAGTAGGGATAGGTTACCCACTCCAGTATTTTTGGGCTTCCCTTATGGCTCAGCTGGTAAAGAATCTACCTGCAATGGGGGAGACCTGGGTTCGATCCCTGGGTTGGGAAGATCCCCTGGAGAAGGGAAAGGCTACCCACTCCAGTATTCTGGCCTAGAGAATTCCAGGGACTGACTAGTCCATGGGGGTCACAAAGAGTCAGCCACAGCTGAGTGACTTTCACTTTGAAATCATTCTTTATATAACTGCCTTTATTATGCTTTTATTCACACATATATAATCATATTAATTAACAGGTGCAAAATTCACTGTCAACAACATATTCCCATAATCACCCCTGATTCACTTTCCATTACAACATTTCTTCAAAAAAATACGACTGTTTTAATATTCTAAATACACAAGTGCTTTATTTCAAATCCTCTTCCAAAGAAGTATTTTATTTTTGTTTTGGTAATTCAGCATGCTGAATACATGAATACTGAATGATCATGGTAGAACTTACTGAATTCTAGGTTGAAATTAATCAAGACACTTAAATATTCACATTTAACACACTTGCAAAATTATTGCATTTCTGAACCTTATTCATGGTGATTTTCTGTGCAATTGCAAACCTGCAATTGATATGACTATGTTTTCCTGGTTTATGCCTATCCTTTTCTTTAGACATAGTTTTTTATAAAGCAGTTCCCTCTACCAAATAGGATATTCATTTTAAGCCATCTCTTCAAACTCAAAGATACTGTTTATGTTAACATGTCACCCTATCACTGCTTTAGTTTCCAAGACTTGCTTCCACGTTCTATCAATGTCATGTTCTACTCTGTAATTCTGTCCTCAAATATCACTCTACCTATCAATATACAAACAACATTGTTTTTTTAATTTCTAGGAAAAAATTCAAACCTAAGTATACTTGAGGGAAAACTATAATTACTTCACATAATTAATTACTTTTCCACAACAGCAACTCTGACAATTACTCATTCTAAGAAAGCACAATCACATTACAGAAACTTGATCCAATTAGTTAGCTCCCATCACAGGCAGGAATGTGTCTACCATGCTGGTCTGTGCTGAGATCTGTTTTGTTGTGTCACATTGGTGTCATTTCTACCACTCTAGATTTTTCCAACTTTTGCAGCTAAGCAAAGCCCAGCCATGTGTCTTCAGTGTCTCTGAGAGCTCACTGGGAATTTAATGTCTCTTACTACATCTTGTTCTTAAAGTTCTAGTCCCCCCAAATTACTAATTTCATTCATGAATATTTTCTTTATCTTATAATGACAAAAAAAAATAACAGACTTTTCCTTGAGTTCTGCAAAGTACTATTTATATTAAGTGATTGTGTATGGTATAGAGTCTTAAGATTTGGAGCGGACAGTGGTGAAAGGATAGTAGTCTGAGGACTTTCTCACTGGACAAATATTTTCTTCCAGCTCTTGTCTTCTTGCTCTATTGATCCTCTCTCTCTCTCTCTTTTTTTTTTTCTTAATTCGGCTAAAGTAAAATTTTAAAGAATTCCTCCCACTTCATTAATTAGAATCATTTAGCTCCTTCTGTCTTTTAAGTTAGCCTATTTTCCCAAGCTTTAAACACACTGTTTTAAAAACCAAAATAGTCCATCAAAACATTTTGTGAACCTGACATTTTAAGAGAGAATTTTGCTGCAAGCTTTTCATCTGGTTGCTATTTTGTTTTATTCCCCCCATAGTTTTCCTTCAGCAAAATTTTTTTATTACCTGAAAATGACTTCTGTCTTGAGAACATACACCTTCTCTCACAAACAGATTTTAAATTATCTGAGTGATATTTGATTAGAAGTCAAGCATACTGTTTAAGAGAACTACGCACATTATGAGACAGACTGATTACAGAGAGAGTGACTTTTTGTTGGCGTCAAATGGCATCAAACTGTGGGTGTTTCTCCCACATGCCCTGTAACTGAACCTGATTGCTCTTTTCAGGGCACTAGCTCCTCATATTCTGGTTAATCTGCGATTAAATTTCTGTCTCTTTGAAATTTACAAAAAAGACATTGTTTCTTTTAGCCAGTTCCCTTTCTACATTACTCTGTTCAGGTCTTCAATATGTACATTTTATTCCAAAAAATGTCCCATCTTCCTGTGATGTTAACAATGAGAGAGTGTTTTTGAGTACTATTCTACAAGAATGACGTGGGTAGAATAGAGCGGATTTCTACACTTGCTTCACTCTCTAGTGTCAGAGGCACAATGTCAAGAGAATTGTCAAACTCTCCAGTTTTGGACAATTATTTCTTAATAGCCAATGTAGCCTCCTTGTTTCTGATGCTACTTAGTTTTCAATATGGGTTTCCTTGTTGACTCAGACCAGAGATCCGGGTTTGATCCTTGGGTCAGGAAGATTCCTGGGAGAAGAGAATGGCTACCTACTCCAGGATTCTCATTAAACTGAACTCAAATTTAACTTCAGTTACCTAGAAAAAGTTGATTAATTAGACTTTCACAAACTACTATGATGTTTATGACGGTTTTTTTGCTTAGGTGATGAATATATTTAATATTCTTGGACAGAGTTACACGTCTAATACTTTTTGCTGCCCTGAATTTGGGTATTATACTTCACTTTGATGTACTTCTTAAAAGTTTATGCCTTGCTAAGCAGGTTTTTTTTTTTTTAGATAAGTGACTCATCTTCAAATCTTTAAAGACACTTAGTCAACATGTGGATAAGAATTACTATCAACCACATACATTTTGTGAACATGCACTATATGTACCAATGTCTACTATGTAATGGAGGCTCCAATAAGAAACGAGGCATAGTCTTTGCCTTGAAGGTTCTTACATTACACCAGTAATGCTAAAAGTAAGGATAAAAATAATAGACATTTCAGGGATTGTACTAATTGCTTCATAAGGATTATCCCATTAAATCTGTATATAAGATGATAAGGCAAGGACTATTCATTTCATGTGGGAGAACATGATATAAAGAAAGGCATTAAGACTGATGTAGATTTAGTATATTTAAAGGGAAAGATAATAATTTGCTTTCATTGAAGTACTTTTTATTTAAAGAAAGAGGAAAATATATACTTAGAGAGGTTCTTAGGCCTTTGGCCATTATTGAGAAACTTAAAATTTATCATCTCATTAAGTCAGTTTATTTTATAACTGATAGAGTTTAGAGGTTGATGATAATGTAGGCAAGACTGACTTTAAGAAAGCTAATCAGTTAGCAGGTTTTATGATGGGTTGGAAGAACAAAGGACTGATGGCACAGAAATGATAGAAATGGGCAGATTAGACCTGAGGTCGTTTGGGCCTGGGCTTAATTAAATGAACAAAAAATTAAAGAATGGGATAAATAATATGAAATATTATAATAGAAACAATCAAGTACCTTACTATATGACTGAATTCAGAAGAAGGAAGAGACGATGAACAATTTATTTTTCAACCACAACTCATCTTTACCATTCACATTCACCTGTTTCATCTTCGAAATCTTAAATGCCAATATCTCACTTAGTATATCAGTAGTTCATATGAGATACAGGCCAAATGCTTTATCATGGACTACAAGGTTCTTCAGACATGATCTTCATGAACTTACACATAATAACATCTCTAGCCTTTACTCCTTTCATTTTAATGAACAGATAGACTGAGAGTCTACAATGTTTCAAACTTTGTTTTTTTTAAAACTTTTGCTTTTAAAGATCACTTACAATATGAAAAATTACTGAGATTCTCAAAGGATATTCCTTTAAGTAAGGTGTATTATTTATATTTTCACTATGTTAGAAATCAAACGTTTTATACACACACACACACATATATCTTAAAAGAATTACAATGGATTCACAATGAATTCTGTTTGTGGTTGGCAGAAATTCTGTCAGTTACTCTTCCTTGAAGTGGCAGACCTACTCAGTTCACTTTAAAGAAAATATCTGCCAAGATATGTTCAGGCTTGATTAAAGTTTCTCAGTCAGTCTTTCTTTGAAGTAGAAATGATGTTCTATGGAAGACTGGATGGCTAGTTTGTCTCACAATTAAACACACACACATACACACACACACACACACACACACACACATCAGTCCAGTTCAGCTCAGTTCAGTCGCTCAGTCGTGTCCAACTCTTTGCGACCCCATGAATCACAGCACGCCAGGCCTCCCTGTCCATCATCATCTCCCGGAGCTCACTGAGACTCATGTCCATCGAGTCAGTGATGCCATCCAGCCATCTCATCCTCTGTCGTCCCCTTCTCCTCCTGCCCCCAATCCCTCCCAGCATCAGAGTCTTTTCCAATGAGTCAACTCTTCACATGAGGTGGCCAAAGTCCTGGAGTTTCAGCTTCAGCATCATTCCTTCCAAAGAACACCCAGGGCTGATCTCCTTTAGAATGGACTGGTTGGATCTCCTTGCAGTCCAAGGGACTCTCAAGAGTCTTGTCCAACACCGCAGTTCAAAAGCATCAATTCTTCGGCGCTCAGCTTTCTTCACAGTCCAACTCTCACATCCACACATGACGACTGGAAAAACCATAGCCTTGACTAGACGGACCTTAGTTGACAAAATGATGCTCTGCTTTTCAATATGCTATCTAGGCTGGTCATAACTTTTCTTCCAAGGAGTAAGCGTCTTTTAATTTCATGGCTGCAGTCACCATCTGCAGTGATTTTGGAGCCCAAAAAACAAATTGTGACACTGTTTCCACTGTTTCCCCATCTATTTCCCATGAAGTGATGGGATCAGATGCCATGATATTCATTTTCTGAATGTTGAGCTTTAAGCCAACTTTTTCACCCTCCTCTTTCACTTTCATCAAGAGGCTTTTGAGTGCCTCTTCACTTTCTGCCATAAGGGTGGTGTCATCTGCATATCTGATGTTATTGATTTTTCTGCTGGCAATCTTGATTCTAGCTTGTGNACTGGAAAAACCATAGCCTTGACTAGACGGACCTTAGTTGACAAAATGATGCTCTGCTTTTCAATATGCTATCTAGGCTGGTCATAACTTTTCTTCCAAGGAGTAAGCGTCTTTTAATTTCATGGCTGCAGTCACCATCTGCAGTGATTTTGGAGCCCAAAAAACAAATTGTGACACTGTTTCCACTGTTTCCCCATCTATTTCCCATGAAGTGATGGGATCAGATGCCATGATATTCATTTTCTGAATGTTGAGCTTTAAGCCAACTTTTTCACCCTCCTCTTTCACTTTCATCAAGAGGCTTTTGAGTGCCTCTTCACTTTCTGCCATAAGGGTGGTGTCATCTGCATATCTGATGTTATTGATTTTTCTGCTGGCAATCTTGATTCTAGCTTGTGCTTCTTCCCGTCCAGCGTTTCTCATGATGTACTCTGCATATAAGTTAAATAAGCAGGGTGACAATATACAGTCTTGACGTACTCCTTTTCCTACTTGGAACCAGTCTGTTGTTCCATGTCCAGTTCTAACTGTTGCTTCCTGACCTGCATATAGGTTATAATGCTGAAGCACTGGACTTCTGTATACAGTTGTGTTGTTGTTCAGTTGCTCAGTTGTGTGTGACTCTTTGCGACTCCATGGACTGTAGCACACCAGGCTTCCCTGTCCTTTATAGCTCCCAGAGCTTGCTCAAACTCATGTCCTTTCAGTCTATGAAGCCATCCAACCATCTCATCCTCTGTTGTCCCCTTCTCCTCCTGCCTTTTTATCTTTTCGAGCATCAGGGTCTTTTCCAAAGAGTTGGCACTTTGCATCAGGTGATCAAAGTACTGGAGCTTCAGCTTCAGCGTCAGTGCTTGCAATGAATATTCAGGGTTGATTTCCCTTAGGATTAACTGGTTTGATCTCCTTATAGCCCAAGGGACTCTTAAGAATCTTCTCTAACACCACAGTTCAAAAGCATCAATTCTTCAGTACTCAGCCTTCTTAATGGTCCAACTCTCACATTCATATATGACTACTGGGAAAACCATAGCTTTGAGTACACAGATGTTTGTTGGCAGAGTAATGTCTCTGCTTTTTAACATGCTGCATAGGTTTGTCATAACTTTCCTTCCAAGGAGCAAGCATCTTTTAATTTTATGGCTGCAGTCACATGTCTGCAGTGATTTTGGAGGGGGTACTTAACACAATCTTTCTATTTTGTCATGCAGATTATTAAAAGATTTTTATTCAAATGTTTTACTTAGTAAAATTGATATTTTTTCATGGTTTCATCAATGATTTTATTAAGTTGGGCTAGCCTTTAAATTGTATTTAATATGCTTTTGTGTCATTGCCTTGTTTGAGCCTGGTCCCAGCAATTTCTTCACCATTACTTTTGCTCCATCATTAAATATACTGAGGCAGTGAAAATGGCCCACAGCATATTAATATTATGATGAAAAGTTTGATACTGTGAATGCCTGAAGTGACTCTGAGACCTTGTAGTTTGTGTCCCACACTTTGAGAAAGTTTGTACCAATTAAAACGGTAATCAAAGATAATGTGGCTGAACCATGGCAAGCTAGGGGGAAAGTTTTTTTTTTTTTTTTCCTTTTATGTAGGGGAATATTAAGGCAATTTTAGTGCTGACGTGCATGACCTGGTAACATAGCATACATTTTTCTCAAAAGAGAGAACAAAGCTATCTAACTTAAATATTCAATTTTAAAGTGAATGGATTTGAATTGAAAAATTAGCTAGAGGAAGTCAAACTAGAACCCTTGGAATAAAAATCACATCTTTCCTACTAATGCCTTCAACACTGATACATAATTTTCTGACCTATTTCACAAGATTATTTTATGATTATGACTTTTATTCATAGATAATAAATAAACATAGTAGAAAACTTTGAGAATTAATTCATCACTATAAAAGTCTTCAAGAATGAAGGACTATCTTTACATATTTTAGAAACAACAGTTGAAGGACTGTCCAACTTCCTCTGAATATATCTCTTTAGTAATTATTATGTGATATCCCTGTAGGCTATGTTAAACATTTTTTCTATTTTATTTATTACTCTAAGAATATTTTTATGTTATCTCTCAAAAGATAAAAGAATTAACTCTCACTCATATTTTAATTAAATGAGAATCATAACATTCTATAACAAACTACTGTATTGGCACACGTTACGACTTTGCCAACAAAAGGTCCATTTAGTCAAAGCTATGGTTTTTCCGAGAGATATGTATGGATGTGAGACTTGGACTATACAGAAAGCTGGGTGCCAAAGAACTGATGTTTTTGAACCATGATGTTGCAGAAGACTCTTGAGAGTCCCTTGGACTACAAGGACATCAAACCAGTTCATCCTAAAGGCAGTCAGTCCTGAAAACTCATTGGAAGGACTGATTCTAAAGCTGAAGCTCTGATACTTTGGCTACCTGATTCAAAGGGCTGATTGATTAGAAAACACTCTGATTCTGGGAAAGACTGAAGGCAGGAGGAGAGGGGGACGACAGAGGATGAGATGGCTGGATGGCATCACTGACTCGATGGATATGAGTTTGAGTAAACTCCAGGATTTGGCAATGGACAGGGAAGCCTGGCGTGCTGCAGTCCATGTGGTCGCAAGGAGTCAGATATGACTGACTGAACTAAACTGATAGCACAATACCTAGTAGAAAAATAAATGCCATAACTCTGCACATTAATCCAATAAAAACATCTATTTGTTCTGGATTCCATGCTTTCTATAAACATTAAGATTAATCATTTGAAGATAAACAAGTAATACACTCTCAGTTTATTTTCCTAACTGTGAAGTATCCATTTAGAGCATATGGTTGTGGAATATGAGTGTTTGGGGGAAATGAAGGGAGATTGTGTACTAAAGGAAATAAGCAGGCAGAGCTAGCTCTCATTGTGCAAATGCTAATACATTCCTTCCACTTTAATGCATTTTTCTTTCTGCTCCTTCAGATACACTCAATACCTCCCCATTCATTTAAGCCCTGGCTTTACCTGAAGTTTTTTGATATGCATTAGTAAATGTGCTGAGAGAGAGTCACCAAAGAATCTCAAATGAAACCATGATTAATATAAGGGATCCTCTATAACATAGAGGGACTTCCCAGGTAGCACTAGTGGTAAAGAACCTGCCTGCCAATGCAGGAGACATAAGAGAATTGGATCCAATCCCTGAGTCAGGAAGATCTCCTGGGGAAGGGCATGGAAGCCCATTCCAGTATTATTGCCTGGAGAATCCTGTGGACAAAGGAACCAGGTGGGCTATGATCCACAGGATCGCAAAGAGTCAGACATGACTAAAGCAAATTAACATACATGCACATAGAGATTCCTGAGTATTGTTCCTTCCTCAATGTAGTTCCAGATTTGTTCATCGGTCCAAATATCTGTAATCTTGGTGAACAAAGAATATATAGGTTATTTTTTTAAATCTCCAGTTTATCCACAGCACCCATGACATTGTCCAATTCAGAGTAGCATTTAATACTTTTGTACTGAAAGAATAATGTCAATAAAAGGCTACTTGGAGATTTATATGTCAATAAAGAGAGACTATCCAGTGATACAGAATGAACTCATGATTGGAACTGAAAAGCCTTACTTTTCTTTAATTACTGCCTTTAAACATCTCACACTAGGTTTTCCATTCCCTGCCCTAGATGACATTCTCAATGAGTCAGTAGCTTTCCATATATTTTGAGGTATTAAAACAAGACATGCTTTGCAAATGTAACTAATTTTTAAGTATACTAATATACCCAGCCCTGCTAAACTCAAACTTCAATCTGCCATCCCTCATCTCCCCAGATGAGGTTTGCCCTGTGCAAGGAGACCTGAGGTAGGGCTAAAGTGGTGTTTTTATTTTTTCCCTGTCATCTTGTCTCCTCATGAATCTTTCAGATGTTGTTGGAAAGATTAAAAGCAGAAATGTTAGTTGACTAGCCACTGCTGTGATATGGTCACCGAGACTATCTGTACATCAGATAACAAAGTGATGAATCTCTGGTGCTTTACACGTAATGATTCTTTAGAAACTTCTTACAAAACATTATGCTGCCCAGTTCCTGGATATAGCAATCCACTTTCTGGCTGACGTTCTATTCACTTTCCCCTACGGTTCTAGCCCCAGGAGGCTACCTCCTTTTCTTTGCCAGAGGTCGTCTGCTCCTATCACTTGGCATTGACTAGAATCAATCGAGATGCCTCAAGCACAGCCATCTTTGCAGGATTTACATTTGTCCCCCAGGAAGTTCGTGAACTTTTGCCCTTCTAAATGCTAGGACTCTGTGTATCATCGGTGATCTGTTCATCTCATTCATTCTTCAAGGGTAAATCTTATTGACTTCATGACTTTAAACAACAGCAGTTAGTTTCTATACTCTTACTACTGTATCACCCACCTTCAAAGCCTAGGGAAAGCACCTCAGGCTTTCTGATGATTTTTCTTGCATGTTCTGTTCATCACTCTCTTTGGAAGGAACATCTGAGTTTCTGCAGCTTAGCAAGTATTTAGCAGTGGAGTGAAAGACATGTCTCTTCTACTTTGAGACACTCTCATTGCCACAAGGAGTTTCCCTGAAGCATTCTCTATTGGTGTGAAGAGGGTATCTTTTTTCTTTCCCCTTAGTAATGGAAAGAGAAAACTCACTTCGCTTCCCTAAGTTTTATATAGTCTGATGATTCTTTTTAAACTTCCTTTAACGTTCCTTAAATTTCTAACTATATGATTGCTTAGGCAGGACCATATTTGACCTCTTGCAGTCAATAGCTAGACTAGAAGCTGAAGCAGACCTAATAGTAACAGAAGACCTAACAGAAGCAGAGATATTAAGAAGAGGTGGCAAGAATACACAGAAGAACTATACACAAAAGATCTCCATGGTAAAGGTCAATTTTCATTCCATCCCCAAACAAAAGCAATGCCAAAGAATGTCCAAACTACTGCACAATTGCACTTGTCTCACTTACTAGTAAAGTAATGCTCAAAATTCTGCAAGCTAGGTAGGCTTCATCAGTACGTGAACTGTGAACTTCCAGATGTTCAAGCTGGACGTAGAAAAGGCAGAGGAACCAGAGATCAAATTGCTAACACCCGTTAAGTTCAGTTCGGTTCAGTCACTCAGTCATGTCCGATTCTTTGTGACCCCATGAATCGCAGCATGCCAGGCCTCCCTGTCCATCACCAACTCCTGGAGTTTACTGAAACTCATGTCAGTGATGTTATCTAGACATCTCATCCTGTGTCATCCCCTTCTCCTCCCACCCCCAATCCCTCCCAGCATCAGGGTCTTTTCCACTGAGTCAACTCTTCGCATGAGGTGGCCAAAGTACTGGAATGTCAACTTCAGCATCAGTCCTTCCAATGAACACCCAGGACTGATCATCAAAAAAGCAAGAGAATTCCACATAAACATCTACTTCTGCTTTATTGACTGTGCCAAAGCCTTTGACTGTGTGGATCACAACCAACTGTGGAAAATTCTTAAAGAGATGAGAATACCAGATCACCTTACCTACCTCCTGAGAAATCTGTATGCAGGTCAGGAAGCAACAGTTGGAACTGGACATGGAACAATGGACTGGTTCCAAATCAGGAAAGGAGTATGTCAAGGCTGTATATGGTCAAACCGCTCATTTAACTTCTATGCATATTACATCATGCAAAATGCCAGGCTGGATGAAGAACAAGCTGGAATCCAGATTGGCGACAGAAATATAAAAAAACTCAGATACTCAGATGACTCTATCCTTATGGCAGAAAGAGAACTAAAGAACCTCTTGATGAAAGTGAAAGAGGAGAGTGAGGAAGCTCGCTTAAGATTCAACATTCAAAAAAATGAAGATTATGGCATCTGGTCCCATCACTTCATGGCAAATAAGTGGGGAAACAATGGAAACAGTGACAGGTTTTATTTCTTTTGGCTCCAAAATCACTGCAGATGGTGACTACAGCCATAAAATTAAAAGACACGTCCTCCTTGGAAGAAAAGCTATGACCAACCTAGAGAGCATATTAAAAAGCAGAGACATTATTTTGCCTACAAAAATCCATCTAGTCAAAGGCATGGTTTTTCCAGTAATCATGTATGGATGTGAGAGGTGGGCTATAAAGAAAGCTGAGCACCAAAGAATTGATGCTTTTGAACTGTGGTGTTAGAGAAGACTCTTGAGAGTCCCTTGGACTGCAAGGAGATCAAACCAGTCCATTCTAAAGGCAGTCAGTCCTGAATACTCATTGGAAAGACTGATTCTGAAGCTGAAGCTCCAATACTTTGACTACCTGATTCAAAGGGCTGATTGATTAGAAAAGACTCTGATTTGGGGAAAGATTGAAGGCAGGAAGAGAAGGAGACAACAAAAGAGGGGATGGTTGGATGGCACCACCAAGTAGTTGGAAATGGGTTTGAGGAAGCTCCGACAGTTTGTGATGGACAGGGAAACTTGATGTGCAGCAGTACATGGGGCTGCAATGAGTTGGACACAAGTTAACTGAACTGACTTGAGTTAATAGAGTATGAACGTGTCTAGCAATATCCTTTCAAATATTGCAACACAATGTCTATTCTCAATTTTGAAGTGTAGTACAATTTTTGAGATGACTAGAGAACACTATTAGAATTATAGAAGAAGATTTAAAATAAAGTAGCCTCATTTTCACAAAAATGAAATAAGGGCTCACAAAGAAAGAAATGAGGAGTTGCCCAAATTCCCATGATTTGTGGCAAAGTTTAAAGTAGTACACAGCCCACCTAATTCTAGTCTATGTCCCCAGCCCTGCTATGTGCTCTTTTACATTCTGAAGGGAATCATTTATGGAAATTCACAGGAATCTTGATTTAAAATAAGGTCTGACCAAAGAGAATAACTTCACAGAATAGAATCACTTGAGTCTATGAAAAGACCATTTTTATAATCGGGTCTATTTTGCTGCTATGAAAATAAATCTCAAGGGATGGAATCCCAAACGGGTTAGGTTCTTGGCAATTTAAGCTCCATAATGAGATTCCAGTACATTACTTTCCCCCAATTCATCGCATTCATTTGACAATAACAACTGTTTGCTTCTTAAATACAGTATTCCATCATAGTTTGCCATCTTGGCACTAATCTCTTTTTTGGTCTTTATTTCTATTGTTGGTTTCAATCTTCTCTTAGATGCTTCATCAACATAGCAGACAGAATATTCTTTCATTTTATCTCTTTTATCCCTCATGTCCAATAAGTGGAAAGTCTATTGGATGTATCCATATATTATTTCTCACCTCCAACCTTTTCTTTCCAGTCTCAGTTCTACCTATAACTATTTATCAATTTCTCTTTTGGTAAACCCTGTTCTTAAACATCCTATGTTATTATTAACAAAAACATGAAAAAATAAAATTTAAAATTTATAACTAAGAAAAAATTTCAGAATCATAGATTTAAGGATTAGAGGAAAAATTGATATCATCTGATCTAGCAAGCCCTTTGATGCTAAAATTATCTCTACATAATGATCATTTAGCTCATGCTTGGGAACTGACAGACTCTCCCGAGATACAGTCAATTCTAAATATCACTGATCAACACTGACTGCTTAGAGTGATCTTTTTAGACAAATTAGTTGTACTTCTCATTTGACTATACTTTGATTGGTTCATCCCACTGACTTTCTTTAGAATAAGGGTGAGCTACTTATATACAACAAACATTTAGCTATTTTAATATAGCAGTTGTTAGTACTAACCTTTAAAAAATCTGTATTTTGAGCTGAGATTCTGCACTATTTGCCATGTGATGATTCTTTCTTGCTTACGGGAAATAATAAGCTGACGCATCTTACCAAGATATTAGGATCCTGAAAATGATACCTATGTATGATATAATGAAGGGGAAAATAGGTTATTTTTTTCAAAGTTTTTACTTCTCATTTTATGCCATGAACAAATATGCTTACTTGTTAGGCAATATACAAAGGCAAGCTATCAATATTCCAAATACAGAAGATAATCTACAATTGAAAGTCATTACTGTTAATCTGGACATAATAGGGGCAGATCAAATTAGTATATAAGTTATGATCAGAATCTAGACTCAAAGTTCAATTACCAAGCAACAAACAAACAAGCAAAAACATTTTGCCTGCCCATCCTAAGACATCTGAATATTGGAATTCTGAATATTTTACTCATTGGTTTACAAAAGTTATTCAGTAATTAATCAGAGAAGACATTGCAAGAGGGAAATCTCCCCTGAATCTAGTAAAAAATCATCTTAAATATTAACTGAATCTTTTAAATTTAGTTCTCACTTCTTTAATCCATTTTTATCTTTCCTCTTATATTATGGTTTCAATTTTTTTTCTTCATCACTTTGCTTCCCTCCACTGAACTTATTGTTTATCTAGTTTCCACGATACAATCTAGCCTAGAACTGAACATAATACTACAGCCATTATTAAACAAGTAGATCCAAAGTAGATCTAACCTCTCTTTTATTTTAGACACTGTCAATACAGCTGAAGATCACATTAGCTTCTTTTTGGTAAGCATATACCACTGCTAACTTACAATGAAATCCATAAATAAACACTGAATACTTGCAGGTCTAAACCCTTGTTGCTCTCTTCTTTCTTCTAGACTTTTGCAGTAGTAACCTACCTATTCACCCTGGTTACATTATTTCCCAAGCTCCGAAATCTATTTTCCATAAAGAACCAAGCATGATCTTTGAACACGTTATCAAGTTACATCTCTCCTCTGCTTAAAATGTGATCTGATCATTATCTATTCTACCCCTTATTATTCTTCTTGTTACATACTTTCTTCATTTATTTGGGTTTTCTCCCTTTTTCCATACTAGTTCTTCTTCAAACACAGTAAGATCCTGGCAGGCTAAAGTCCATGGGACATGAATGAATACACAACACAACATACAGATTTTAGAAGTTGTGTTTCCATTTCCATTGTCTCTATGTATTTTCTTATTTCTTCTTTGATTTCTTCATTGACCCATTTTTTTTTTAAGTAGCATGTTGCTTAGTCTCCACATGTACTACAAAGCTAAAATAATCAAAACAATATGGTACTGGCTGAAAAACAGACACATAGATCAATGGAATGATATACAGCCCCTGAAATAAATCCACACATTATGGTCAATTAATTGATGACAAGGGAGGGAAGAAGATGCAATGGAGCAAAGATAGACTCTTACATAAGTGATGCTTGGAAAACTGGACATCTTCATGTTAAAAAATGAGATTAAAATGTTTCTGCACATTATATATAAACATTGACTCAAAATGGATTAAAGACATAATTGTAATACCTGAAACCACAGAACTTCTAGAAGAGAAAATAGGCAGAAAATTCTCTGACATAAATTGTAGCAATATAGTTTGGATCTGTCTCCTAGGAAAAATTAATAAAAGCAAAAATAAAGAAATAGGACTTAATTAAACCAAAAAGATTTTGCACAGCAAAGGAAACCATCAACAAAACAAAAGGACAAACTACTGAATGAGAGAAAATGTTTTCAAGTGATATGAAAAATATGGGGTTAATATCCAAAATATATAAACAGCTCTCACAACTCAATATTAGAAAAAAAAATGAAAAAAACTTGATTCAAAATGAGCAGTGGGTTTGAAATAGTGATTACCAAAGAATATATAGAGATGGCTAACAGGCACTTGAAAAGATACTCAATGGTACTAAATATCAGAGAGATGCATTTCCAAAACCAAAATGAGAAATCACCTCACACTTATCAAAATAACAAATATAAATGGGAATGGTGAAGGCATGGAAAAAAGGATGATGCAGGTGGGGATATAAATTGGTAGAGTCATTGTGGGAAATAGTACGGGGAATTCTTCAAAATACTAAAAGCAGAACTACCATATGATCGAGCAATTCCACTTCTGAGTATATATCTGAAGAAACAAAAACACTAAGTTAAAAATATATATGCACCTCAATGTTCATACAAGCATCATTTCAGTAGTCAAGACATGGAAAAAACGTGTCCATCAAAGAAGATGTGGTATGTGTATATACACACACAATGGAATATACACATACATGCACACAATGGAATATCAGTCAGCTAAAAAAATGGCATTTTGCTATTTGCAGTAACTTAGATGGATCTAGAGAGAATTATGGATTTCCCTTGTGGCTCAGCTGGTAAACAATTCACCTGTAATGTGGGAGACCTGGGTTCAATCCCTAGGTTGGGAAGATCCCCTGGAGAAGGGAAAGACTATCCACTCCAGTATTCTGGCCTGGAGAATTCCAAGGACTGTAGAGTCTGCGGGGTTGCAAAGAGCTGGACACGACTGAGCAACTTTCAGAGAGAATTATGCTAGTGGAATAAGTCAGACAGAGAAAGTCAAATACTATATATTATCATTTATTTGTGTAATCAAAACAAATTGCAAATGAATATATATAGCAAATCAGAAATAGATTCACAGATATAGAGAACAAACTAACTGTTACTAGTGGGTAGAGAAAAGGGAAGATGGACAAGATTGGGGAATGGAATTAAGAGACACAAACTACTACGTATAAAATAGATAAGCAACAAGGATATATTGTACCACACAGGGAAACATGGCCATTATGTTAAATGGAGTAAACTCTATAAAAATATGCATTCACTACATTATAAACCTAAACTTTGGCCACCTGATGTGAAGAACTGACTCATTGGAAAAGATCCTGATGCTGGGAAAGATTGAAGGCAGGAAGAAAAGTGGACAACAGAGGATGAGATGGTTGGATGGCATCAGTGACTCAATGGACATGAGTTTGAGTAACTCCGGGAGTTGGCGATGGACTGGGAGGCCTGGCATGCTGTGGTCCATGGGGTCACAAAGAGTCGGACCTAACTGAGCAACTGAACTGAACTGATCTGAAACTGATATAATATTATAAATCAATAATGCCACAATAGAAACATATATCCACACATCAGAATGATCAGATTAGAATCCAAGTTCATTCATACCTTTTAGATGTTTCTTAACCAGAAATTAACCAAAAGCATAGCTTATGCCTCTCTTAACAGAAGAAGCAAATCAAACAATTAATTGTTTCCTTTAATTCACTCAAAAATAGGTACCCATACTTATAGAAAGTATTATGCTAGATATTATGTATGGAACATCAAATAAAATATACTGTCTCTGTTTTATAGAGGAGATGGACTTATAATTTTTATTTAAACATGTAAAATCACAATCACAAAGTATGCAAGTACTAAAAAGGAAAAGATCATCACTTATAACCAAATTTATCTCAAATCATTACCATCTGGATGGTTCCACCATAGTCTAAACCCACAGTCAGTTAATGCCATGCTGCAACCTAGACACCATCATAAACAGATCAATAGGAATAGTTAAGTTCTCTGAAAAATTTTCAGTGTTAAAATAACACTGAAAATTAGAATGGAAAATATTTGTTTTTCAAATGGATAGAAAAAAAATCATTGTTTTTGACACTTATACCAAATAAATATTTCTAAATATAGAAGCTGACCAAATTTCAATAAATCTGCAGTTAATTTGATTAGCTATTAAAAATAAGATATTCCCAAGAGCCGAAATAAACATAAGACTATATAGCACTTAACCCTTTTTCATTCTCAACAACTAGTCATGTGTGTTATATTTTCAGAATTTGTATCGTGATAAACCTAAACAATTTATTTAAAATTAAGGAGAACAGAAATTTTTCCTTCCATTTCTTCTATATCTCAAGTGTGTCCAGCTTGCCTTGGTACCCAGTGAATTTAGCTCTCTATCCATTTTATAGACAGAATTGATATGTATATGAAACAGAGATGCAAAAAAGTAGCTGCTTTCTTGTTAACTATTACTCAAATTACTGCACAGGTATAGCGCCTCTGAAGCCCATGCTAAGAGGTAAGACAATCTCTGTCAAAAATAAACATATTTCAGTGTTGTATTACCATGGTACAATTTTATCTCTGTGTAAAAAATGGTATTGTGAACAACTGTATACATGTTCCTGTGGGTACTTGATACAATACACATTTTCTGATCATTGTACATGATGAATTTTCTATTAGCAAATATTTATCATTGTTGAAATAATAATGCCAGTCCAGTTTAAGAAGCATTAGGTAATTTTTATGGTACTGTCTAGACTAAAACATACTTTGATGTATATTGCTTTCTCCTTAACCAAAATCCAGTGGAAAAATATTTTTAATATAGTTTATGTAAGAGGAATAAATTAGTTAATTCTCTGTTTAACCTCAAAAATACTGAGAACATTTATTAATATTTATTCTCATTTCTTGAGGATGCTGAATCTGGCTTTCTTTAGCTGATGGTTTAATTTTATATCACTCCAGGAATTACTGACAATTTTAGATAACTTTTAACATTTTCTTTGTCTTTAAGATTAAAATAACAAATAAAATTCTCTAAATTAAGAGACAGTTACCCCTCACCTGCCACCCACCACCTTGCTCACAAGGAGAAATTAAATTGTATTCTGATTAATTACACATCTAATACCACCAGTGCACAGCTGATAAGTGTCAGCTTGGTTTCCTGCACTGAGGTAGGCTCTGTTATCATGACTTCCTGGGGGACCAATTCAATGTGCACATGCATAATTTCAAAATGATCACAGAGGAGCTATAATCCATTTCTCTTTCTCAACTGCCATAGGCCAGTCAGACTTAATATTATCAGGCACCTGTTTTCAGTAACTCTTTTGTTTTCATATTTCTTTTAAAGTTCTTAGGCAGCACTTGCTGGCAGTGACAAAGTTCTGTGCTATTTACCACACTGCCAGCAAGAAGAAGAGGAGTATTTGTATAACCTTATCAATGACAGACATTCTCTGTTCAATAGTGTATCACCCTTGTGGCAGAAAGAACAGACTGTCACCTTCCCAATAAAATGGATTTAACCCAGTGGAGGAGAATGAGGTCAAAGTAGAGAGAGAAAAAAAAAAAAAGCTTTATTTGAGAGGTCCGTTTTTTAATTAATTCATTTTTTATTGAAGGATAATTGCTTTATAGAATTTTGCTGTTTCCTGTAGAGAGGTCATTTCTTAAAGCAATACAGCTTATATCAAAAGCATCTGAAAGTAATCCAGGGAAAGTAACTAGAGGTACTTACGTAGAAGGAGGTCAGTGTAGTTTTGAGCAACTGGATTTCCCTTTTTGCCTTACCTTCATGTTACCTATCATNGAAAAAGCTTTATTTGAGAGGTCCGTTTTTTAATTAATTCATTTTTTATTGAAGGATAATTGCTTTATAGAATTTTGCTGTTTCCTGTAGAGAGGTCATTTCTTAAAGCAATACAGCTTATATCAAAAGCATCTGAAAGTAATCCAGGGAAAGTAACTAGAGGTACTTACGTAGAAGGAGGTCAGTGTAGTTTTGAGCAACTGGATTTCCCTTTTTGCCTTACCTTCATGTTACCTATCATTGCTGTAGGAGGCAGCTTTCTCATTATTCTCCCACTGGTTATCATATATGTGATGCTGGGCATATCCCTATGTTGCGCCTCATCCCTATTGAGAGTGAATGATATCTTACTTGCCCAAGTACGAGGAATTGGACCTCATGATCTCCAAGTTATTTTTTAATTTAAAGATTTATAAATGCAGTAAGATGAATACAATTTTAAATTTAGAAGAGATATAGATATATTTAGCTTTGATAAATCAAATTATATATTAAGTCTATAACTTTCACAGAAATATATAAATAGACTTGTGATGTTAACAAATATATGCTAGTATTGGACAGTACAAAAACATTTCTTCAAAATCTTCAAACAAAAGAATGTGTGTTAATGAGTCTAAGAATAGCTGCTTTCAATTAGAATTATTCTAATAATACATATTGAAAATAAATATTTGTATATGACATGTTTTACATGTACAATCTCCCCTAATCTCAGGGTCCATTCAGACCATTCCATTACAATTCACAGAAAGAAATCTGTTTGCAATAAATATCATTGTAATAGATTTCCCCAACTGTTAAACATTTAAAAAGAAATTAAAATAATTACTAGTCACATTTCAAAAGGAATGTAGTGATTATGAAATCCATTGAATAGACTATTCCACATAATACAGCAGAAAAATTAAGCCCTTTAGCTTTTGTTGCTCTTGTTTATTTCTTTCAACATGGAGATTTGAATGAAAACCAATTTACAAAGAACTCTGGAATGTCAGTCAAGTTGCTTGTAAATCCATAACCTTACTGTCTCCTCCAATCACTATCTCTACACATATTTGGAAGATGGTATATCTTTGAAGAAGCACTTTTAGAGAATACAACGACATGGATTTTGGCACAGTGAGGTTGAAATGTCGATGTTTCTTGTCACATGTATATTCATAACTAGGATTTAGTAATTAGGATTCCTCCCTCGAATGATTTCACACACTTTATCCTGAAAAGCTTAAATTTTACTCTACTTAATTAATTTCATATTGATAAAAATAGTTTCACTGATCTTTAAAGCTTTTTTAAGCTCAGCTAATGAGGTTATTAGATCACAGTGCTTGCACTGTGATTGTTTCAGAAATAAAGATACAAAGAAATTCCTTGTCTACCCCATGAATCTGGTCTTGGCCCACGTGATTTGATTCAGTCAATGAGGCATTAGTAGACATGACACAGTGGTTTGAAATATGCTTGCAAATTGGATGGTGTCATATAGTCTAGACCACCAAATGATCAGATGCATGAGCAGGTCATTCACATTGCCCTTCTAGGAGCCAATCATCGGCAACATAGCCGAGACCATAAATGACACCATCCAATCCTATTCTTGCGACCCTCTTGGAGACTACTGAAATCAGCTGAACCTGCCCAAGCCAGAAGAAACATCAAGCTGACTTTCAGAACTGTGAAAAAGAATATTTCTGAAGTTGTTGTGTTGTTGTTGTCATTAAGTTCATAAATTTAAAGGTGGTTTGTTATGGACTTAAACCTGGAGAAGGGCATCACAACCTACTCCAGTATTCTTGTCTGGAGAATTCCATGGACAGAGGAGCGTGGCAGGCTGCAGTCCATAGGGTTGGAAAGAGTCGGACATGACTGAGCGACTGACATTTTCACTTTCAAAGCTAATTAGCGCACTATACAATAAATGCATATTTAATACATTATGTGGATTGAATTTCTTTAACCAGCAGTTCTCTAGTCTTAAAACACACAGCCACAAATGTACAGATGTAATTCACTCCTTCCTGAACTTCTCTTTTCCAAGTTATCTGTCATTTTTTTCCTCTTTTTCTTCCTCAGGTCAGCCTCTCAGAAAACAAAATTAATAGTAATTATCTAATTTTCCTACTGTACAAGTCATTTCATAGCTTGTTATTATAAGAGATTATCCCACTACTTTGTTAAAGATAACTTTCATTAGCATTAAAAGGAAATGGTTTTAATGCAATCTGATATAACCTTCCTACAGCATTGCCACTGCTGACCACTCTGTCTCTGAAGCTGGTCCATTATCACTTAGCTAGCGTACATATGTCTTCAGTCACTTCAGTCCTGTCCGACTCTTTGCATCCCTATGGACTGTCGCCCACCAGGCTCCTCTGTCCATGGGATTCTCCAGGCAGGACTATCGGAGTGGGTTGCCCTGACCTCCTCCAGCAGATTTTTTCCACCCAGCGATGGAACCTGTGGTCTTCTACATTGCAGCAGGATTCTTTACTGCTTAGCCACTGGGAAGCCATCACACTTTAGAGTCTGCTCCAACCCACCCTCCATCCATTTCAACCTACACTTTCTCTTGCCTCTTTAGTGCATGCTTCTCAGAATTTTTTCCTTGCCTTAGGATTCATCGTTATCTTCATAACCTTGGGTGATTATTTTCCTTCCTAGAGCTTCAGTTTCATCCACACTTAACTTTTAGCTCAGTCATCTTTCTTAAAAATCTCCATCTGAGTGTGTCACAGATACTCAAAGCACAACATGTGCATTAGTTAGTTCAGTATTTCCTCACTCTAAACTGCACTCCCTTTTTAATTAATACCCAAGCAAATGGCAATATCATCTACTCCATAAGCAAACAAAGAACTTTAACTATTTCTTCTAATACAAAAAAAATAATCATTTACCAATTTCTATATATTTTATTGTCAAAATTTTTGAATCTCTCATCTCCTGTTGATGCCCTTCACTACTGTCTTATTTTGGGTTCTAATCATATCAATATTTTGTCTAGATGAAACATTTAGAATGCAATTCTTAGTCCATTTTTTTTCATAAATTCATAACCAGTTTTCCTGTTTATTAATATCTTATATTAATGTTGTGCATTTGTTACAAATAATAGACTGATATTGATATTTTATTTTTAACTGAAGTACATCTTTATTCAGATTTCCTTGGTTTTTACATATTTTTTTCTTTTGCAGAATCCTATCCAGGCTCACTTATTTATTATGCCTCCTTTCTGTGACAGTTTCTCCAATATTCCTAGTTTATGACTTTGAAAATATTGAGGAGCATGGTCTAAGTGTTTCATAAAATGAAAAAATGGGATTTTTATGATTTTTTTTCATAGTCAGACTAGAGTCACATGCTTTAAGAAGGAAAACCCCAGAAAGGAGGTGCCATCCTCATTACATTATATCCAGGGTAAAAGCTATTTCTTCTGATACTGGCCTACATCACGGGGTTGATGTAGTTCAGTTTCCTCCACTGTAAAGCTACTTTTTTAATCCCTCTTTTCCATTCTGTACATTTTGGAAACAACTCACTATGTGCAGTCCACAGTTAAAGAAGGCCGAGTTACATTCCAGCTCCTTGAGAACATAGCATCTACATAAATTATTGAAATTTACCTACATGGGAATCTTATCTATTTTTTCAATTATTCAATCACTTATTTATATCAACATGATAGTTATCATATATATATATGGCTATAAATACATAGCTATATATATACATGGTTATAAATACTTGTGATATGTAACCATTTGCATCTACATTAAGCTAAGCATGAGTTCATACTGAAGTCTCCCAACTCTAAACCATTATCACTTAGATCATTCTAGCCTTCTTCTCTTGCTCATTGGTGACCTCTCACTTCAACAATGAGACTGTTGGCTCCCACCATCCATCATCCATTGACTTAATTGTTCAACTCCATGTATGAGCTTTTAGAGTTGCTAACACAGAGAAATAGCATTCTTAACTAGAGTACAGTCTCAGAAACAGTTCATTTGAAAGTTATGTGGATCAGTCTTTTTTCCCCCTACTCCCCTAAGTAGAGGTTGCTTCATACATTTGGAATGCATTTGTAATAGAATTTTTTTGTTGTATTCTGCACTTCATCCTGAGATCCTCTAACCTCCTAAATTATTATTACTTAATTTATTTTTTATTGAAGGATGATTTATAGAATTTTGTTATTTTCTATCAAACCTCAACATGAATCAGCCATAAGTATACATATATCCCCTCCCTTTTCAACCTCCCTCCCATCTCTCTCCCCATCCCAGCCCTCTAAGTTGATACAGAGCCCCTCTTTGAGTTTCCTGAGCCATACAGCAAATTCTCGTTGGCTATCTATTTTACATATGGTAATGTAAGTTTCTATGTTACTCTTTCCATGCATCTCACCCTCTCCTCCCCTCTCTCCATGTCCATTAGTCTATTATCTATGTCTGTTTCTCCACTGCTGCCCTATAAGTAAATTCTGCAGTACCGTTTTTCTAGATTCCATATATATGGTCCACTTGGGGCACTCAGGGGCCAGCTTGTCTGCCAAGGGACCAGACCCAGCAGCCGCAACTGGGACCCTTTTGTCCCTGGTCTCCTCCTGAAGTGGATAACTGGCCACAGTGCCCCGACTGGTAAGGAACAAGAGACTTTATTGACTTCTCTCCCCTTCCCTCTCTCTTTCCTCTCCTTAACCCTTCTTATCCTTCCCTGTTTTTCTAGTCCCCCAGTCTTGGATGCAGGAATCTAGTCAAAGGGCCCTCAGCTTGAGCTGAGGATTGGAGATTGATCACCTCCTCTTGGCAGAGAACTTGAATTCTGGTTCTGGTCTGGTCTGATTTCTGGTAGGGCCGAGTTCCAGTCCTCCCTTCTCTGGAGGCCCAGGGAAAAGTCCCATAACACCTGGATATCTGTAGGTGGCAGGAGACGTCTACGAGGCTACCCCTTTTGCACTTCCCCCACCTCCTCTCCCTTCTTCCTCCCTCCTGGCTTCCTTTCTTCCCTTGAAATCTTTAATGTTAGTAGTTGGATTCTTGTATCTAAGGGCTTCCCTGGTGGTGCAGAGGTTAAAGCGTCTTCCTGCAATGTGGGAGACCTGGGTTCGATCCCTGGGTCGGGAAGATCCCCTGGAAAAGGAAATGGCAACCCACTCCAGTATTCTTGCCTACAGAATCCCACCGACAGAGGAGCTTGGTGGGCTACATTCCATGGGTCGCAAAGAGTTGGGCACGACTGAGCGACTTCACTCACTTCACCATATATATGTGTTAGAATACGGTATTGTCTTTCTCTTTCTGACTCACTTCACTCTGTATAATAGGTTCTAGGTTCATCCACCTCATTGGAAATGACTCAAATGCATTCCTTTTTATGGCTGAGTAATATTCCAGTGTGTATAATATAAATCAAAGCAAGATCCTCTATGACCCACCTCCTAGAGTAATGGAAATAAAAACAAAGTAAAGAAATGGGACCTGATTAAAGTTAAAAGCTTTGGCACAGCAAAGGAAACTATAAGCAAGGTGAAAAGACAGCCTTCAGGATGGGAGAAAATAATAGCAAAAGAAACAACTGACAAAGGATTAATTTCCAAAATAAAACAAGCAGCTCACACAACTCAATACCAGAACAATAAGAAACAACATCAAAAAGTGAGAAAAAGACCTAAACAGACATTTCTCTGAAGAAGACATACAGGTGGCTAACAAACACATGAAAAGATGCTCAACACTGCTCATTATTAGAGAAATGCAAATCAAAACTACAATGAGATATTTTTAAAATTATGCACATTAAGGTTTCCTTTGTGTTATAAGTACTATTGGTTTTGATAAATGTGTATTACTTTCCCACCATTACGGTATCACACAGAATAGTTTTCCCAAGCTGAAAATGCCTGTGCTTCCTTTACTTATTTAATCCTCTGACCCCCAGCCCTGGAAATCACTGATCTATGCACTCTCTCTAGTCTTTCCCTTTCAAAAGATCATATATAAAAAAGAAACATACAGTGCGTAACCTATTCAGACTGGTTTCTTTCACTTAGCAATATGCATATAGTATTCATTCATGTATTTGCATGAGTTGACAGTTCATTTATTTTTATTACTGAGTAAATAGCATTATAGACAATTTCTACACTTTATTAACTTATTGAAGGGCATCTTGGTTATTTCCAGTTTTTGATGATGATTATTAAAGTTTCTGTAAACTTTTAGTGTGTGGGTATTTTGTGTGCCATCAATTTTAAAATCAGTTAGGTAAATCTCTGGTAGTTCACTTGCTTCATTAGAGGTAAAACTATTTTGGTTTGTAAACACTGCCATACTGTCTCCCAAAGTGGCTGTACTATTTTGCCTCCCTACCAGCATGTTTTCTTCATTCTCAAGAGCAACTGGCATTGTTTTTTCCTGGATCTTAGCCATTCTGATGTGTATAATGGTATCTTGTTACTGTTTCAATTATGAGTGTATTTTTTTTAATATAAAGTTGTATATCCTTATGAAAGCTGTCAAAATTTTCATTGTTCTAATAGCCAGTTTTTAAACCTAAGGTTGTCTAAGAGTTCTATATTTCCTACTTAAACACAGAAAAGATACTCCATGCATTAAAAAATGAATACATAAAACAAAGAGAAAACACAATCTGGGTCTTATTTTTTTAATCAGTTTCATTGGTTCAAATAACATCATCAACATAAAATATGCTTATGACCTTGATAACCTATATCATCTGTAATAATAACCAAGTTACCATGCAAAATAGGTCTTGTAATGTGATATTCAAACAGATAACCAGGGGAAAAAAGTAAAGAATAATAATAAAAGAATAATAAATACTGAACATAAATATTATCAAGTAACAAGAGCATTAATAAGGGCTGTACTTCTGGAATAATTTGTTTAAATAAGAAGGTGGGTGAAGTTGAAAGAAAGGTTTTGAAAATAATTATCTTTGATAAGGTATCCTTTCAAGTATCTAATCAGTTTTATTCAAACAGCAGATGAATTCATGTTTTAAAAATAACATATATATATATGCTTCATATTAAATGCAGATGATTAAAGATCAAATCTTATGTAAAAAATAGAAATGGCCTTTGTTTTTGACATTTTTGTCTTCTTTATAGTATTTGAATAGCAACTTACCTCCAAGCTCAGCCTCATTTCACTGGAAAGAACAGCACCTAGATTCCCTTATGAGCTGCAAATCTAGCCATCAGGCCATCAGGGACACCACTTCAGGCTGACAGATTTTGTCTTTCCATGACTAAGATGAAATACCTCCTTTGAAGTGACAGTTTATTGTGGGGGGATAAGTTGGGTCAATGCATGAAAATAAAACTTAGGAGTTATATTACAATCTATCACTCTTCCTCCATCTGGCATCATCATTTTATTAGTTATTAACAAAAACATTGGATAGCAGTTAAAATTACAATTTTGATAAAATAACATATTGTATGGAACATACTATAACTAAAGTAATTATTTGCTATTTGAAATTCAGTCTTTAGCTGAGTATGTTTTATTTCATCTTCTAAATCCACCCCCATTTCTCTCAGTTACTTTATCAGTTGAAGAGGAGAATGATATTGAGAAGAGGAAAGGGAGACCAGATCATCAGAAAAGATGATAATACTGCACAGAAAGAACCTGATAGGATATAGTATTTAAAGATTCCATATCTTTAGTAAATAACTATAATCATGATGGACCAGGGTGTTCATTTAAACTTTGAATGTCTGAAACCATTCACTTATTTCTTGTGTTTTCACAATTGTCTCTACCCATATTTTATAATGATGGTTTAGATTGTAAATTAAAGTCAATAAGATGGGATGGATACTCATTTAACTGTATGACATTTTTCTATGTACCTTATTATATGTGCAGTGCTAACAGAAGTTTAAGGGTTGCTTTATCTTCTTTTGTTGTAAAGGGTGAATCATGATATAAGTTTAAATGAACACCTGAGGCTGTATTTAATGAAAACTTTTATATTTTTATTTGATACATAAGGTAGGCTTTTTTTTTTTTTACCTGAAAGACATCCAGTGACTGACAGAAACAGAATAAGTTTCCAAGAGGAAGCCATCCTTGGTGACTAGGATTGCCTGTGTCCCAGTGTATTTAGCGGCTCTGATGTTTCTTCATTAAAAAATGCCCTGTTGAGACAGATAATACTTTTCAAAAATTGAGAAAAGAAAATAAATGTACAAAAAGACAAACAGAAACCAAAAAGTCCATAATAAAGTGATAAATAACTTTCAGTGCCAAGGTCAGATTAATATATACTTGTATATTGACAATAATAATAAAATTTCCATTAAAATGAATGCACAACACAAAAACTTTGGAAAAGTGATAAACCTTCCCTATCACGTTTATTTATATTGAATACTCCCTCACAGATAATAAAAACATCAGGTTCTAATGGGGATAATTTTTTCTCACGGGGAATGTATAATAGCTATATTTATTATGCTAGACAAATTACTGGAGTAGAAAAATAGAGTAGAAGAACCAGTTACATTAATATATACTCCTCCACTCTAGAACATAACTAACGATCAGTTAAGCAAGTGATTTTACATATTGTGTCTGTAGCTCATCAAAACCTCCACAGGGAATTTTTTTTCATTTAATTATTAATGTCAACTGTCTTTGTTTATAACTCCTGTGATTATCTGTACTGTACAATAGTTCCCTCTTTTAGTGAGTTATTTTCTCAGCATCCTTTGCTAGCCAGAATCTAAGGGAAATAGGGATTTTCATGAATATTTAACACTTTCTGTCTAATGCCATTTTTATAACAATAACTAGTATAGCACATTAATATTTCCTTTATCTGTCCTGAAACACACAATAAACGTGAAACTACAAAATTCCAGCATAAAAATTAATACTCAAAAACCTGAAAATGTGCACTAGAAACTCTTATAATAGACAAGCAGTGTCTGAGTTTTCAGGCATCAGTTATCAGTGTCCTTGGTCAAAAGCAATTAAATTGAGAAATAATTGTGCAGTGTGTTGATTTTAAATAACAACTGCTTCTTTGCAACTGCTTCTTCCCAATAGACTTAGAATTTCAGGTCATCTCTTTCATTCAGGAAACATCTTGAAAATATAGAAAAGCATTTTCCCCCTAGTTAGGTCAATTCAATATAGACAGACCGAAAGAGGGAAATCTCATTAGTGAGTCTTCTACTCAAATGTTAGTTTCATTTCATTTATATTTCATTTATATTTTAAAATCTAAGCCTTCAAAATCTACTTTAATCACAAGGTGAGGGATCACTAATGGAGAAAAAAGTTAATGAGTTATAAGACTTGCTTCATAGACACCCTCTTCAAAAAGATACTTTTCATCATTTTTTTTTCCAAGTAAACATCGGACATAAATACGGTTTGAAGCACAAAATGACATTATCATTAATTTTTACAGTTTAAAATATGTTGATTATTTATACACTGCTTTTTACCAGAAAGGAAAGAAGAAAGTCAGCACTTCACACATAATAGAGATTTAAATTTGTTGGAATAACAATTATGATTTATGAAAACTGCATATTTAAATTAGTGAATTGTTAATCCATGACAAAATAGGTCTTTATCAAATTGTGAGAGTTCTGAGATATTAATACAGTTTTGCTTAACTTATTTTGATGAGCTCAGTCCACATCTTGAAAACAAGTACTTTCCTTCTCTTTTACAATCTCTTCTGATATCTTAGGCCTTCCCTTGTGGCTGAGCTGGGAAAGAATCTGCCTGCAAAGCAGAAGACCTGGGTTTGATCACTGAGTTGAGAAGGTCCTCTGGAGAAGGAAAAGGCTACCCACTCCTGTATTCTGGCCTGGACAATTCCGTGGACTGTATAGTCCATGGGGTTGCAAAGAGTCAGACATGACTGAGTGACTCACTCTGATGTCTTATTCCTCATCAAAATGCAAATATTTTCAGAGCATTTATACGCTGCACACTACAAATGTCAAAGAGAAAACACACACGTATGCATACATGGCCACAAACCACCGCTACACATACACAGAAGTTAACCATGGGCTACGAGGTAAATAAGGGCTTCCCTGGGTGTCTCAGTGCTAAAGAACCTACCGGCTAATGCAGGGGATGCAGGATTGATCCCTGGGTCAGGAAGATTCCCTGGAGAAGGAAATCACAACCTACTCCAGAATTCTTGCCTGGAGAATCCCATGGATAGAGAAGCCTGGTGGGCTACAGTCATTGGAGTTGCAAAGAATTGAACATGACTTAGCAACTGAACAACAACATGAGGCAAATAAGCAGATGTGGAGCCATCAAAAGAGAAATACATTGGTAAGGATGGCATGAGCTGGGAATAGGGCAGAAGTGTACAGCAAAAATTCAAGGAGATATTGAGCTTAGACACATGCCTTACTTTTGCAGAGGACAGAAATAAGCACACGGATGAATAAATCAGACAATGATTCACACTGTGAGAAAATCAACAGAGTGAAGGGACAGTAAAAGGGCAGAGGATAGAGGTTATTGTTGTAAGGGTTCATGTAAGGCAGTTCTGATAGATGACATTTAGATTCAGTTTTCATTTTCAACATGGCATTATAGAAAAATCCTTATAATCCAGGCATATTTTTAAGTTCTCAAATAAGAATAGTGAATTTTATAACTAAAATAATACACTTCATGTTAAAATTTCTTCAAAGAGAAAAATATCCTGTGTTTGTGTGTGTGGTTGTGTGTATTCATTTTCAAACCTCAATGCTTGGTCTTTGGGGCTTAAATGCAAAAAATAATAGCTCTTCAAAAGCTGTTCTTTTTTAAGATGCCTGACAGTCTCTTTTTGCTTGCTTGCTTTATTCTCACTCTGTCTCTCAAGTAAAATAAAACGTAAATGAAATAATCTGAAATAATTTTGTATATGCTTCTCTGGAAAACACATTTATTCCATGTATTTAATAAAATACTTGTATCAAGGTAATAAAATAATGTTAATAATCAGACATACATTAAGAGCCTACTACATGACAAGTTAAATTATAATCAGTTATCAAATGTTACTAAAGTATATGGGAAATAGATGTGGAAACAGTAGAAACACTGTCAGACTTTTGGGGGCTCCAAAATCACTGCAGATGGTGACTGCAGCCATGAAATTTAAAGATGCTTACTCCTTGGAAGGAAAGTTATGACCAACCTAGATAGCATATTGAAAAGTAGAGACATTATTTTGCCAGCAAAGGTCCATCTAGTCAAGGCTATGGTTTTTCCAGTGGTCATCTATGGATGTGAGAGTTGGACTGTGAAGAAAGCTGAGCACCAAAGAATTGATGCTTTTGAACTGCGGTGTTGGACAAGACTCTTGAGAGTCCCTTGGACTGCAAGGAAATCCAACCAGTCCATTCTAAAGTAGATCAGTCCTGGGTGTTCTTTGGAAGGAATGACATTAAAGCTGAAACTCCAGTACTTTGGCCACCTCATGTGAAGAGTTGACTCATTGGAAAAGACTCTAATGCTGGGAGGGACTGGGGACAGGAGGAGAAGGGGACGACAGAGGATGAGATGGTTAGATGGCATCACCGACTCGATGGAGGTGAGTCTGAGTGAACTCCGGGAGTTGTTGATGGACAGGGAGGCCTGGCGTGCTGCTATTCATGGGGTCGTAAAGAGTCGCACACAACTGAGCGACTGAAAGGAACTGAACTGAACGCATATTAGGACATATATTTTAGAAATACCTTAATGGAAAGTGACAGTTGTACAATAAATTGTTGTTTATCGAGATTGAAGAGTCATAAATAATAAGTTACATATGACTATTTGCATATTTTCTTTTAAACAAACTTTTTAAAATAGGTTATTTCAATGTTTATTATACATACTTATTTTCACGTGTAATATTCAAATAAAATGTATGAAATGACATGTTCCTTTGCATTTTTTCCTAATTTAATGCAAATACTTGCAGGTGAAGTAAAAATAAGTAGATCACTGTATTAGTATTAGGTCATCATATATGCATTGTGCAGTTGAATGCATAGGCAAGTATTTAAAAACATCACAGTTTAATTGGAGTCTGAAATAGGATTGCTAAACATATGTTATATCAAAATAAATCAAGTGACACTATGCTGCCACGTGAAGGCAAGATAGCTTTTCTTTTTACAGACACATATAGGAAATTGCCTAGTTAATGGCCTGTGTATGTGAGTGTGCATAAACAGAGGAAGATATTGAGAGAGAGATTTCTATCAATGTCTACCAATCTCTCTCTTTACAGCAAAGGTTTCCTTCAGTTTGACCTCTGACTGGTTATTCACACAGCAGTCAGAATTATATTTTCAAACATAAATCAAGCTACATAATTCCCGTTTCAGTGGTTTATTCTTAAAATAAAATCCAAATTCCTCATATAGCATTCAAGGTCAAATCCCATTTGGCCTCTGCCTAAGTTTCTGATTTCACCTTTGAGCATCCTAGATTCCTACCAGGCTGATTTTCTTGCTGAACCTCATTTATGCCTTGTCCCCACAGTTTCCTTTGCCTGGACACCTCCACCATCAGTTCTTTCCAGAACGTAGAGCTTTAAGCCAGTGAAGACTCTGGTTCTCAGGTCTTTCTTGCTCCCCTTAAAATAGCCACGCCTTGCTTCCTGTCAGCTCTGTCCCTGGCTTTCTTTACATTGCCCTTACTTTATTTTTCTTCTTACCAGTCATTAATGCTTAAAATTATTATACTTATTTATTTACTTTTAAATTACCTTTTTCTCCTACCGGAATGTGAAATCAATGAAAGCAAGACTTATTTTTTTTCATTTATCTTTGTAAACCCAGCATCTAGAAGAGAATCTGGTTGGATTTTCCAGGCAAGAATACTGGAGTGGGCTTCCATTTCCTTCTCCAGGGGATCTTCCCAACCCAGGGATAGAACCTGTGTCTCCTGCATTGCAGACAGACACTTTACCGTCTGAGCCACCAGGGAAACCCTCAGTAGATACTCAGCTACTGTTTTGAATAATAATTATTAAATAAACTGTAAGCTCTACTAAGTAAACAATTTGGCATAAGTTTATATGAGTAGAAAAATTATTATACCCTAAATTTCCATAACACTGACAACAGCTACTATGTATGAAACCCTATGTATGAGGCATCCTATCATGGATTTTACTTACACAGTCTCTATTAATTAACTTGACAATACTTATTGATCAAGATAACTTGCCCAAGATCATACAAGTAAAAGTCAGAATTGCGGCTGACTTTCAAGCTGCATCATTTTTACAGAATTCCCCAGCTATTTCTACAAAAGTCTCAAGAAACCCTCTTATCTGACACAGTTGGGATGGTATTAAGTTAGTACAAATATCATTTAAAATCTTACACACACACATTAAATTTTGTCATTTAACTAATACTATTTAGCCCTATATCTTTTGGCATATCTTATTATATAGGAATGAGATTTGTTTTTCTGTTTTTCAATATCCTGGTGAAAAAATTATTTCATCTGAACATTATATAAGTCCTTTTCATTAGAAGTCTTCTCTGTAATGCATCATATATAATTTTCAAATTTCTTTAGAGTGGTATAGGATATGTGAAATTGTCTAATGACAGCATCCTTGAGGTTTCATTTTATACAGTTATCTCACACACATCTATTTTATAGTATGTCCCAGGTCACTCATTTTATTGTTTGTCCAAGACTATTAGCTTTTGTTTTGTTTTGTGTTTTATCCTTTTTTTTTGAATGCTCTCACTCTTGGTTCACTCATTTATTTGCATCATGTTTCTTTGAATTATCTGATTAGATCAACATCTACAACCTCTACAAACAGATAACACAAAATGAACCTTTCTAAGTACACAACTTACATAGTGGCAGTGAGTCAACTAGAGGTGTGTTTACTTAAACATTCAGCTTCTAAATAGCTACAAATTATTTTCATTTAAAGGGACAATAAAGGTTTTTAGTTACTTAGCAAGTTAGAACAACAGAAATTGAGTAAGGTTCTGTCCCAATTAGCATTTCACACGCTGAGTGTAAATTTTAGTGAAAAGAGTAAGATGATCAACTATCTTTTTTTTCTGTGTAACTTATTCTCCACCTCAACAATGATTGTTGCTAAGGCTGAAGCTAGTGGCACTTTTGCTGGAAGATAACCTTTAACAGTTGAGTAAGGCCAGGGACTCATAGAAAAGAATCATGAAAAAAAAAGCAAGAAAAGAAAAAGAAAAAACCTTTATGGGAAGTTGTATTCTAGATGTCCTTGAATTTTTCTAGCCCAAGGCACCTGCATGAAACAATAGAAAATAAAATGCAGCAGAAGACCTAGCAAGAAAAAATAAAAAGAATGTGTGTTGGTCTTGTTATGTTTGCTATCATGTATCTCTTGAGGACCAAGTAGCAAAGTCAGGAGATGGATACACAGAATTCTCACTTCAAAAATAGTCAGAGTGAATTATGACATTGTGAATCACAAGAATTATAAATTACATTTTGTATCCTGGACAAAGTGGTAGGGGTTATAGAGGGAAGATTGAGCTCATAGTGTTTACATACATAGGTGGTATTATATTTTAATGGTTTTCTGTACTATTTAGCTAATCACCACTCTGGTCTATTTTTCTCATCTAAGAATTTCCTTTAATCCCAACAGATTCTAGAGATCTGTTGATCTGCCGGTGGAAAAGTGTACAGCAAAGTTTTAAGAATGGTCAGCACTAGTCTTCTGAGACTTCAAGCCAACTTTTAATTTTGTTTTTATTTAAAACACAAGGGTAGAGAAAGAAAGATATGACTCAACAGTAATTAATACAACATAGTATACATAATGGAGACAGGGACCAGAAAAAAAATAATAAATGACAATCACACTAGGAATTTGGTGTCAGAAATACTTCGTAATTCCTGTTGCCTGGTGATTGGTATAAGGAAAGGATGGAGGTGGAACTGTGGCTAATTGAGTCTGACACTAGCTTCCATGAAAATTCTGACAAGTCTTAAGCTAAGATCAAAACAGAAGATTTCCCTTCAGTAATTTTGGAAGTAGTGAGGTGTTAGTTGCTCAGTCGTGTCTAACTCTGCAACCCCATGGACTGCAACCAGCCAGGCTCCTCTGTCCATGGAGTTCTCCAGGCAAAAATACTGGAGTGGGTAGCCTTTCCTTTCTCCAGGGGAATCTTACTAACCCAGGGATCAAACCCACGTCTCCCACACTGCAGGCAAATTCTTTGCCATTTGAGCCATAACCTTTTAAAAATAATATAAAATAGATTATAAAATATTTTAAGTGCTTCAATGAACTAGTTTAAAAGGAATAACTTATTAAAGATCAAAACTAACTAAAAACAGCAAGTTGAAAAATGAAGCTAACTTCCACTGTGAGATTATTCATCAAATTTCTCTGAACATTAGGTTTATGTTCACAACTTCTCTGGGAGAATGGGACCAAACTCAAAGCCTAGGGCCCACATAAGATGGGTCTTCAAACAGGAAACTCCTTGTATCTAGGATTTTGTCCATGGAATTCTCTAGGCAAAGAGTACTGCAGTGCATAGTCATTCCCTTCTCCAGGGGATCTTCCCAATGCAGCAATCAAATCCAGGTCTTCTGTATTGCAGACAGATTCTTTACTGTCTGAGCCACCAGGGAAGCCCTCAAGATTATAGTGAAGGTAAATGAGAAATATCGCTCCAGAGGGATACTCTATCTAGAGAATAGTAAAGGGAAAAAAAATTCAATCTTAAACCATGAGACTGAATGGAAAGGAAAAAAAAATTCTTGCTGAAAATTTAATAGCCAATATTCACAACATATACAGGCAAACAAATCACAATAAATGAGAATCAAATGAAGCAATAAAAGTCAGAATCGGACTTGCAAAGAAATGACATTTGACTTTTCTGACACAAATCATCAATTAAATGTATTTGATCTGTTTTTAAATATACAAGCATTCTCATTATGAAAAAAAAAAGAAATAGAGATGAAAAAATTATTTAGAATGTAGCCAGGAAAGGCAAAAAAAAAAAAAAAAATGGAAAAATAAGATAAGAAGGTAAAGAGAATGAAGTATATTGTAAGAATATTTTATATACCCAAATAAATTTCCAGAAAGAGAAAAATAATAGGATGAAGCAATATGGGAAGAAACAGATACTTGCTAAAAATTTCCATAACTGATGAAATTTATCAATTTTAAAGTTTATAAGAGTAGGGGGAAAAAGCAAGAAGAATTAAGACCTAGATAAATTGTATTGAAAATGCTGAACACTCAACACAAAAAAAGATCCAGCGATTAAAAGAAGCCTTCATAATAAAAGTAGGAAAATCAGACTCACAGTTGAGTCAACCACAGTAGCAATGGAAAAACATTGACTATACCAAAACCTTTGACTGTGTGGATCACAATAAACTGTGGAAAATTCTTAAAGAGATGGGAATACCAGACCNAAACTTGAGTTTTCCTACCCCATCCTCTTCTCTCTCACCCTCCACATCCAGCATATTCACCAATTCTACAAAGTTTCCCTTAGTTTACTCCCTTTAGTTCCATTAGTTCCATTGCTACCTAATGGCTTACTCTATCCAAAAGAAGCTACTGTCCTCTTTTGCCTGGACCACTGCAAGTTCCTACAATCTAGTCTTCCAACATCACCACTTGTCTTCCTCCAGTTTGTTATTCACAACATAGAGTAACATCTTCAAATATATTCACATCACAAAATTCATAAAATCGCTTTATAGGTTTTGGTAGACCATGCTCTACAACGTAGGTACCAATGTAGACCATGTTCACCATCGTGGCCCATAACATTCTGCATGGTATGGCATCTCACTACTTCCCAGACCTCAGCACACTTCCTTTTATTCACTCCACTCTGGTGATCTAGACTTTTTTTCAGTTTTCTTTAACACAAGGTAGTTTCCTTTCAGTATACTACCTTTTGGATGTCTTGTTCAAATCTGAAATGCTTATATTTCTACTTTTCCATATCTTGTAGTTGACTTATCACTATTCAGGAAAGCCCTCCTAGACAACTCCAATATGGGGAAGATTACTTTTCATATGCCTATAGAACTTTAATTTTCTCCTGTAGAATGGTAACCCCAAACTAGCACTATACATTTATTAGTGTGATATTCCAATTATGTAACAACTTGAACAGTAATATAAAATAAAACATGATNAGCCCTCCTAGACAACTCCAATATGGGGAAGATTACTTTTCATATGCCTATAGAACTTTAATTTTCTCCTGTAGAATGGTAACCCCAAACTAGCACTATACATTTATTAGTGTGATATTCCAATTATGTAACAACTTGAACAGTAATATAAAATAAAACATGATTAACTTATAAATAAAACATTGAATACATTCATTCTCTAAGAACACTCATATACATATATGTGCATATGTATGATTTTATTGGCAAACTGCCATTTACAAAATGTCATACATAGTACAAATTGTTCATCAAATTATTCTAATAATGTCTATATTATTTGCTGATTTTTAGAAAACAGGTCTTGTGACCTTTTGTTTAAACTAGCTATTATGAGCTAAATTAAATTCCTTTTTAAGCCATGACTTGAACATAGGGAATCATACAAAGTTTTTTGAATAACAATTCCACTAAAATGATAGTCATTAGTGACAATATCAATAAGCAGAAAATTTATTTCTCTTTATATCAATAATACTTTGCATGATACTAAATCCTTTCAGTTCCTGCTGAATTACCAGCAATTACATTTAATTTGTTTTTAGCCCTTATAATACCATACGACATATATTTAAAAATATATCCAATATCACTATCACTGACTAGGTTATAAACTCTATTTATTGGAACATCTTATTTACTTAAGTTCAACTTAATCCTTAAGGTTAAATATATAAGGTAGAACAGTGTAGCAGTAAGCTCCAAATTTTATTTACAAATTTATTTTGTTGTTGGCCAAGAGGGCAAGCACTTGATGAGTTTTAATAAACCCACTGCACTAAAAGATAGAAATTAACAGAGATGGTGTAAAGAGGGACTTCTCATCAATCCCAGTTTTAATCTCCTCTCAGTCAAACCCTAGGGAACCCTCTCAATGTCCACAGGGCCAGAAGTGCTTCCTTCCTCAGCTGCTCCCATGAATCTAGATGGCCTACTCTCTTGGTCTCTCTGGAGTCCTCAAAACCTAATATTCTAAGGAAGCTATAGCTTCCCTGCAGTGTAGGCAGTGGTGAGCTTGCTGGCTGGCAATGGCTGCCTGCACACAGCCATTGGGGCTATAGGAACTCTGTCTTTTGGCTACTGGTGTTCTAGCATTCTCACCACAAAAGCTTCTTAACCAAACTAGGGGTGCAGAGATAAAATTNCCTAATATTCTAAGGAAGCTATAGCTTCCCTGCAGTGTAGGCAGTGGTGAGCTTGCTGGCTGGCAATGGCTGCCTGCACACAGCCATTGGGGCTATAGGAACTCTGTCTTTTGGCTACTGGTGTTCTAGCATTCTCACCACAAAAGCTTCTTAACCAAACTAGGGGTTCAGAGATAAAATTTGAGCCAACAATACTTTGATGCACAGTGATACTTTGGCATCTATTTTTATAAAGTTTTCACTGAGAGGGCACAATGATAAAACCGCAAAGAAACAAAAGAATTCCTTTAGACTGGTGGTTGCTACGCTGATTACCATGAACATCTGGCAAAATACCAATTTCTAGGTCCCACATTTGGGCAATTACCCCAATAACCCATGCATTGGCTTTGATGTAAGTATATGAGTGGAGCAGTGCTTGCTTTAGGTTGACAGGCACCATCCTGCTTTTGTGGTGACCCACTGCCTCTCCTTGGAACACATCAGGAGACCAGGTAGTGGGATGTCTGTTTTCCTTTGCCTTCCTTGAATCTAAAATCAGCCAAGAAAGTAGCATTGGCAGGGGGGGGTGGTGGTGGAGAGGGCACAGCTGTGTGGCATTTGCACTGACCAATCTAAACAGATGTGGAAGCTGGGTACTGGACACCTGATTCTGTGCCTGGTGTTAATGCTGTAGCCGCTGGGTGGTGAACGGGGAAAGAAGAGGTAGTACCCTTGGGACAGCAGCTAGTTACCCACTTTACCAGCAGGTATGTAATAATCAACTAGTTTATATGGATTGGTTTGTAACACAGTGAACTATCAGACCTGTATAATTAACTATTCCTTTTATTCTATCCTCCTACTAGGGTGTGCATTCTATGAGGTTCAGAGCTATAGTAGTCTGGTTCCTTTCTTATTTTGTTCCTTTTTTCTTGCCTAGTTTAAAGCTGTACCATGCAGCAGATCTCCAATAAATATTTGTTATTACATGAATCAATGAGAGAAAAGCATGATCATTCCTGTAAAATGTGACCTTTCCTTCATGGTTTCAAGCCAACGTGACAAAATCATTTTACCTTGGAAAATTAGACTCTCACTAGTCTACAGTTTTCATTACAGACTGGTTTCAAAAGGATGATTAGAAGTGATGAAAAATGTCTCTAGTATTTATGTTCTTTTAAGAGAGGGGAGTAAAACTAGAAAAGGGCAGGTCAAGAAGTTGGTGGACCTGAAGCTTCTGTAATTGCATGATCTTCTTTAGAAAAATAATATGCAATTATGACTAAATAATTAGGTATAAAGTAAATGTTTATATGGTCAGATATAAATACCACAATGCATTGCAAACTATAAAGACTGACAAATATCAAATATACAAAATCCAGAAAAATAATGTAATGACTTTATTAAATGTCTATACACCCCTAATAATATACTCCCCTAACAGTTTAAATATTTTATTTTTGTTTTTATGGAAAACTGCAATTATACAATTTTGGATTTTTTGCTTACTGTTTCTATGTATATCATTTTGTAATACTATTTCACTTTTTTTCTTTTCATTTTCTTTTCTATTTCTATACACCATGGTAATTACATTTTACACATAGTCCATTCTACCATGTCTTTTTATTTTTTGTTTTTTTACAGTTTTGATTTTTTATTCTATACTAACTGCTGAAACTCCAATACTTTGTCCACCTCATGCGAAGAGCTGATTCATTGGAAAAGACCCTGATGCTGGGAGGGACTGGGGGCAGGAGGAGAAGGGGACGACAGAGGATGAGATGGCTGGATGGCATCACTGACTTGATGCACATGAGTTTGGGTAAGCTACGGAGTTGGTGATGGACAGGGAGGCCTGGCGTGCTGCGATTCATGGGGTCCCAAAGAGTTGGACACGACTGAGTGACTGAAATGAACTGAACTAAACTGCTACAAATTCATTTTAATAAAACCGACTATCATTTCTGTGAGTTCCTTAATTCCAATCTTTTTGGTATGCCTTCCATGAAACAATTATTTAGCTACATTTTCTGTGGTGGTTTAGTCACTAACTAGTGTCCAACTCTTTGTGACCCCGTGGACTGTAGCTCACCAGGCTTTTTTTGTTAGTGGGATTCTCCAGGCAAGAATAATGGAGTGAGTTGTCATTTCCTTCTCCAGGGGATATTCCTGACCCAGAGACTGCACCTGGGTCTCCTGCATTACAGGCAGACTCTTTACCGACTGAGCTAGGAGGGGAGCAGTTACCTTCCCTAGGCCATGATAAAATGTTTTGAATTTTCTGTTTCATGGCATTTATTCTAACAAAGCTTTCTTCTACTATTTTTATATTGATTCTTTTTCAATTTTTATAGTGATGCCTTTGTAATTTCTCCTATACTCCTCATCAAAGAATGAGCTGGATTCTTGACTGGTTATTTGTTGGTGTTTCCTCTGAGGATGCATGTTTTGTTGCCTTTCCTTCAATCTGTTCCTCTGAATCATGTGGCCACTTTCTGGGGGTCTTTCTTGCACTTTCTTCCTATGCAGGTTCTGCTTGATCCCTGCCTACTCCCATTAGATCCTGCAGATCTTATCTGATGCAATTACAGGATATTCCAATTCTGGCTGTGCATAATGCCTTCATGAAAGTTTATTTTTACTAGCGTTTCCTGGACAGTTTTATTGTCACTGTGTTCACTTTCCCTTGATGGGCTTCTGTTGCATTACATTTCACATAGAATTTGTGAGAGTCATAGCTTCTAGGCCAGTCTGTAAATGATATATGCCTTTGGATTTCAATGAATATGTTATTTTTTTCTTTTCCTACTTTCCGTGATGCTTTTGTATGTATGATATGTAGAAAAAGAGGGAAATTATTATGTCTCTCCTGCCATGTTCAGACTGGAAGTCTTGAAATTAAGTTTTACTCTACATTCTTTTGTTTTGCTAAATTTGTTGCATCTTATAAAAATTCACTTTTATAATTTTAAAGAAACTATTTTAACATATGATGCCATTTATTTTAAGACAGCACATGAATAAAGGAATTGGCAGGCTGTTTAACTAGGGTTAACCTTCATATCCCTTGTGCACATATTCTGGTAATTTCTTAAAATGAACACTATGTCAAAAGCCACTCAGGAAACCCAAAGGGTTAGTGGCATCAGGTATGCTGAATAAATGTTCAATAGATTATAATCCTTGGGGGAAATCTCAGGGAAAAGCAGTCATAAACTAAAGCACAATCAATAGGTAAACCAGCAAGCATAGAGGCATTTAGCCCAAAAGCAAACAATCAGTTATTTCAGACATACTAGCCTTCTCAAGGGAAACAGGTGGCTTTACTCTTAGTTAAAAGGGCAATGGATCTCAGGAGACATTTGGGATGTTAAGAGGCTTACAATGAGCACTCAGGTAATTGGGTACTTTGTATTCTCAGTGTGCATGCTTAATTACAAATGCACAGCCTGTTTGTTTAATCAGACTTAGTTATGGAAATGGTGAAAGTGTTTCTCTCTGTGACCAAAACATCAGAACAGTTTTATGATCTTAGCAACTGCAGCAGCAGTTTCTTTCTCTGCATGTTGGTCTGAACTTCACAACTGTGGATTCATATGACATCAAGTTCACTTGGATCAGGAATAATGTATGCATCCAAGCTGAATACGCGGGTATCCATTGTGAAGAAACAGTAAACACAGATTTAAACATAAAATGGCATGCCTTGTATATAGTTAGGTGCTAAATAAGCATTCACTGATTTGCCTTAACAAAGTATTATTATATCTCAGAGAATCAATCACTGTGACTTGAGATAATCTGCTGAAGTTTCTTACTTGTTTATAAGCTTTAATCCAGGTAGATATAAACACAAACTATTCATGCACTGCCATCTCTGAAGCCTCTAGGGATCCAAAACCTTTTTCATTCCTTTTGAGCTATTCTTTGCATAAACCATTTCATCTCTTTGTAAAGTCAGTTCCGGGCTTCTTTGCTTTCAAACGTCAGTGAAAACCATGATTTCTGAAATGAAGTCATCTAATGAATTGAATAAGGTATTTTGGGCAGTTCTAAGTATCAAAGGAGACCACACGGTGGCTGGCAGGGTTTGGTCCTCACGGTCTGATATATGTCAGTGGGAAGAGCTCTGTTTTGAAGCATTTGAAGACAACCACTTTATTTCTTTTCTTCTTTTTCCACATTTCTTTTTTCTATACATTTTTGTTTCTTATTATTAAATCAAGTTATTATCACAGCACAATCAGAAACACTACTGAATATCAACAGANGATATATGTCAGTGGGAAGAGCTCTGTTTTGAAGCATTTGAAGACAACCACTTTATTTCTTTTCTTCTTTTTCCACATTTCTTTTTTCTATACATTTTTGTTTCTTATTATTAAATCAAGTTATTATCACAGCACAATCAGAAACCCTACTGAATATCAACAGACCAACAAACTCTAATATAGCCTTACAGTTAAAGGCTTAAAGATAATCTAAAAAAGTAACTTTTTTTTTTCACTTTCAAAGCCAATGAGATGAATTGTCTTCACCTCAAAAGATAAATGTTACTTATACAAAAATTAAAAATAAAAGGCTTTTAACAGTAGCCTTGCTTTACCATAATTAAAGAAGTTTCATTCTTTTTCTTATTCCAGTGATTTATGTGTATGTGTGTGCCCTTTAGAGCAATCAGGTTAGTAATCACCCTTTTTCTATTCTACTTAAAGGATATATTTTTGGGGGGAAAAAAAAGGGGGGGCATCATTCTTTCTCTTCATTATACAATTTCAAACTCCTCATATGCTAAGTATCATGAAACTATGAACAGCAGAAACATATTACAAAGGCGAAGACATAGCAAATATTTCTACATGTGGAGCACATGGCTTATTCTTCTTCATAGTGACAGAAACTCTTTCCAAGCTAATTAATAGGGAAATATACTTGAACAAATCTTCTTCTAAAGTAACTGTTGCTGCTGCTGCTAAGTCGCTTCAGTTGTTTCAGACTCTGTGCAACCCCATAGACGGCAGCCCACCAGGCTCCGCCATCTCTGGGATTCTCCAGGCAAGAACACTGGAGAGGGTTGCCATTTCCTTCTCCAATGCATGAAAGTGAAAAGTGCAAGTGAAGTTGCTCAGTTGTGTCTGACTCTTTGCAACCCCATGGACTGAAGCCTACCAGGCTCCTCTGTCCATGGGATTTACCAGGCAAGAGTACTGGAGTGGCATGACATCGCCTTCTCCGAAAGTAACTGTTAGTTCCCAGGAAAGAAAAGGAAAATGCAAGAAGAAAATTGATTACTGTCTATTGCTGGAGCTCTTCCAGCATAATGCAGAAAAGACCATTACACTCATAACCATATTCAGCAATGATATTAAGAGCAAAAAGGAGACTATAGTGATGGTGGGAGATATTAAGCCAAGTTAAAGCAAACTTTTTCTGTGAAAGATGATCTTTTTTGTTGCTGTTGGCTTGAAAATCTCTTCTCTAAAGAAAACAGTGACTCATTTTTCTTTCATCATTTGAAATGTTTACATATTACATGGAATTAGTACTACATTCATTTTCTTTGAAAAAATAAATAACATTAACTAAAACAACTTGAAATTTGTGTACATCAGGGGGTTTATAAAGTGTGTTCATATAAAGTATTCTGTGTCAAACTTTAAAAGAATTTTTTGAGCATGTGTGAGATTATTTATAGAGTTATTCTCATAAAGTTAGAGTCACACATTACCAGGTTAAGTGGAAGCTGAGTGGGTAGTGAATAAATGAAGTAATCCACCCTTAACCACATCTTTTCCATGACTTCATTCATATTATCATATTTAATATAAATAATGTGGTTGTCAGCAGGAGGAAGAGGAGAGGGGGAAGGGGAGAGAGGGGCTGGGGAGAAGGACTCAGCATTCCACAGTGGGAGGCTTACTGAACTTAGATTTGAAAACTCAAGTTCTATTTCTGGATCTTTTGAATTTCAATAATATAATCTTGAGTTGTGATGAGACTTAAAATATATAATGAATTTGAAAGAGCTATATAAACTATATGCAATTGAAAGTTACTATTCTGATCATGTCATCAGTCATTTACCTCCTTACCACATCCTGCCTTAACTGATAATTATTTGATGATGATTTCAAGGAGTACAAGCAAGGTGTACAAGCAAGGACCCCAGTTGGCAGTTTTGAACTACGCAAGCTTACCTCCACATCTCTGTGTCACTGTCCATACACTATTTTGGCCAAGGTGAATTTTTTTTTTTTTCCTCTCTTTGGATTTAAAAATATGTGCTGAAGAAGAGGGAAGAGGCAGAGGGTTTCTGTATCTATATCTTTGCATTCTGTCATATCCCTTTCCCAATATCATATTTTGATGAGTGAGATTTCTTGCTTTTTTTTTTTTAATGAATTGATAGGAATAGCTGCTGCAAAACAATTGGTTCCTCAGCATCAGATACTTTGAATGACTCAGAAGGAGCTGAGAAACTTTAAATCCTGCTTTAATATTCTTCTGATGCTTGGGGAAAAGCAAGAGGTAGACTCAAAGACTTTCAGTTCAGTTCAGTTCAGTCGCTCAGTCGTGTCCGACTCTTTGTGACCCCATGAATTGCAGCATGCCAGGCCTCCCTGTCCATCACCAA
>SJYA01002125.1:0-21088 GCA_006410615.1 Neotragus moschatus | reverse complement strand
ATAAACTCTGACACTGTTTCCACTGTTTCCCCATCTATTTCCCATGAAGTGATGGGACTGGATGCCAAAGCCTTTAGTTGGCTATAAATATAAAAAGTTTAACTAACATCTTCCCCTACATAATTTTCCTCAATCATTTTAGCAGAGTCCCCTATCTCTTTTGTGAAACCATTTCAACTGCACACAGAACATGTGAGTTCAACTTAAGCATCATTGAAAGAGGTAGAAGGGCAAAAAAAGAGAATGAAGATGATATATAGCAGTTTATTAGATTCCGCTTCATAGAAGAGATCAAATACATTTAGTTTTATTAGTTTATTCTAAGTTACTGGAAAGATTACAGGTCTCACTTCACATTTAATACCTGTATATAAATCCAAATGTAAATATTCTGCAAGATAATCTAACATAAATGTTTTAATTTCCAATTCACCAAATATTTCTCTGGTTGTGCTGAATTCTCATACACTGTAAAAGCCAGGGCAAGCATAAAATAAACACTATATGGACACATTTAAATATTCTGGATCAGTGAACTAGCATAAAAGGTTGCTGCAGAAATGGCAGATAAGTAATCTAAAACAGCCAAGGAAGCATGAATATGGAAAGAAAAATAAAGTAAATTATTTATTGACTATCTACTTAGAGTCTAGAATTCTTCTGGGTCTTCGAGGGTAAAATATATTAAATGCATGGTCTCTGACAGAGAAACTTACAGTCTGGTTAGGGTTAGAATTATGGCACATCAACTCTATTGACAGGAGAAAGTGCCCTTTTTTTTTTTTTTTCATGTAAATCATAGGACTGTGTTCCTAGACTAGTTTGAATAACCACTGAATGGCACATCTTTATTTTCATTTGGTTAAACAAGCAGAAGTCCATCTATTCATAAGTGAAGTTAAAATTAAACCTTAGCATTATCAATGAATAACTGTCTTTAATAGACATAAAAAGTAGAAGCATTTTGTGCACATATATTGTAAACAAAAACATAATAAAAAGGAAAATAATGCATTCAAATCATCTTTGAAAAAGTTTTTGTTTTTATTTTTAAAAATTTGATTATAAATTATAAAAATACACCAGATCATAAAAAATAATGTAAAACCCTGCTATTCAGAGATCTGTAGTATTTTAGTGAGCTATCATTTATACATTCATTCAACAAGCACCCACTGTTGCCATGTGGCAGATACCTTATAAACAAAAACACACATATAATCCCTACTTTCATAGACCTTAAAGTAGTGTAGTAAAGAGATATTAACCCAATCATCAAATTAAGAAAAGTAAAGCTGGTTCTGTGCCAAATTCTTGGGAAAGTAGCATAATACCAAAAATGAGAGTAGTTAGTAAGTAAAGTATCAGGATATAACCTAGCAGGGTGATCATGGAAGTATTCTCTAAGGAAATTAGCCTGAGCTGAGAATATAAGGATAAGTAGAAGCTCATTAAGTCAAACAGTAATGAAAAAGAATTCCAGATGTAGAGAACAATCCCGACAATAAGGAGAGAGGCCAAGCACACAGAAAAGCTGCAAGAGGAGTTTGACTTGGCGAAGCCAGGCAATCAGATGAAGCTGGAGATAGGATACAGTTATGAGATCCTACCGAAAGATATTAGATGGGATAGGGGCATGCTTAGATTTGCGTTTTCAAAAGTTCCCTCTAGAAGAACTATGAAGAGTAAATCGAAAAGAAGAATGGTAGCTTGGATGATTCAAACTAGTTAGTGATAAGTTAGGAGGCTAGTTCAAAGTAGATGAAAACTGATGGCAACTTAAAGAAAAGTACTGCAGTGGACATGGGCAAAACAAAGATTTTTTGAGATCTTACTTAGCCATAATTATTAGAATTGAGTGAGAAACTAAATGTACAATGGAGAAAAAGAGAAGATATTAAGAATTATTTAATATTTTCTTAATTATAAACAAAATGGAAGGCAATATCACTCACTTTAAAGAAAAAAAAAGGAGAAAGATGATAAGCCTATGATATTTTTGGTCAGTACTTAATATATCCATTGTTGCCATATTGGCCTGGCAAAAGATTGTAATTGCAATACAAAAAATTTACCTTATCATTACTACTTTCTTTTGGAATGAAATATTTTTCATAATTGTAGTCACTGTAGTTACACACATAATTTAAGGTCAAGGAGTTTTGAAGATATTGTTGATGATTTTTTTCTTGTTATTTTGGCTCCTAAAGTCTCAGACACTTTAGTGGTTTTATGCTTCTAGATTTACCATTCTTCTGCTGGTAAACATTTTCTATGTTGTTTGTTCTTCTTGTGTGTGTGTGCTCAGTCATATCTGACTCTTTGTAGCCTTCTTTGTGGGCTTCCCTGATGGCTCAGATGGCAAAGAATCTTCCTGAAATGCAGGAGACCTGAGTTTGATCTCTGGGTTGGGCAGATCCCCTGGAGAAAGGAATGGCTACCCACTCCAATATTCTTGCCTAGAGAATTCCATGGATAGAGGAGACTGGTAGGCTAAAGTCCATGGCGTCAGAAAGAGTTGGACATGACTGAGCGACTTTCACTTCACACTTCACTTGTGGTCCAGTGGGCTGTAGCCCACCAGGTTCCTCTGTCCATGAAATTTTCCAGGCAAGATATACTGGAGTAGGTTGCCATTTCCTACTCCAAGGGAATCTTTTCAACCCAGGGATCAAATCCCAGTCTCTTGCATTTCCTGCATTGCCAGGCAGGTTTTTTACCACTAGCACCAGACAACTATCTATTTGGGCTAAAATGCACTTGATTTGCTAGTAGACAATATGTAAGGTGATGGCCTGGCTCTCAATAACCTTCCTTCACTATGAATGGGAACTTTTGGTCATGTCAATTTCATGAACCTGTTACTGTCATTAATTCAGTTGTACAAGCATTACTAAGTGTAAACAAACCAGACTTAGTCTACTGGAAATTTGAAACCTATAAAATACACATATATTCACACATGTGCACACACAAAGATATAGAACAATTGAAGTTGAGTCACATTAATTACAAAACTCTTAAAAGAAGGTTCATAAATGATAACTGTCACGATATCCTGAATTGACTCCAAATTAGTTCCCTTCTAGGCTGTTGTTGATCATGGCCATTTAAACGCTCCTTTGATCCAACTCTTCCTGTTCTCCAACAATATTATTTTACAACAAAAATAGAATTCTCTGTTATGTCACATAACTGTACTGTTTATCATAGTTGCACATAAAATAAAACATGCCCTCAAAAGCGTCTTGATGAAAGTGAAAGAGGAAAGTGAAAAAGCTGGCTCATCATTCAGAAAACTAAGATCATGGGAACTGGTCCCATCACTTCATGGGAATTAGATGGAGAAACAGTGGAAACAGTGTCAGACTTTATTTTTTTGGGCTCCAAAATCACTGCAGATGGTGATTGAAGCCATGAAATTAAAAGACACTTACTCCTTAGAAGAAAAGTTATGACCAACCTAGATAGCATATTAAAAAGCAAAGACATTACTTTGCCAACAAAGGCCCATCTTGTCATGGCTATGGTTTTTCCAGTGGTCATGTATGGATGTGAGAGTTGGACTGTGAAGAAAGCTGAGTGCCAAACAATTGATGTTTTTGAACTGTGGTGTTGAAGAAGACTCTTGAGAGTCCCTTAAACTACAAGGAGATCCAACCAGTCCATTCTAAAGGAGACCAGTCCTGGGTGTTCTTTGGAAGGACTGATGCTGAAGCTGAAGCTCCAGTACTTTGGCCACCTGATGCGAAGAGATGACTCATTGGAAAAGACTCTGATGCTGGGAGGGATTGGGGGCAGGAGGAGAAGGGGACGACAGAGGATGAGATGGCTGGATGGCATCACTGAATTGATGGACATGAATTTGGATGAACTCCAGAAGTTGGTGATGGACAGGAACGCCTGACGTGCTGCAATTCATAGGGTCACAAAGAGTCGGACACAACTGAGTGACTGAACTGAACTGAATCCATGGAAACCATGTAAGCTAAAACTTATACAAAAGTTAGGTGGCCTCAACATAAATATGTGTGTGGAATTGTCAGTTGACATGTAAGAGCTATTGGAGATCAGGGATAACAAGTTAGAAAATGCTTCATGAAAAAAATGATGTTATCACTAGCTTGCAGAAGACAATTAGGGTAGAGATTGGGACTCAGTGGTTGGAGAGCTTAAGTCAGATGGAGACAGCTGAGAAACTATTTAGATGTAAAGCAGCAGAAAATAGACTGGAAAGGGCAATTATCTTGGGATGGCTGAGAAATCTGAAGTCTGGGAGAGGAATAAAATGAAAGTGCTGTGAAAATAAACTTTGAGTGATGAGCAGGTACCAGATTGCAGAAAATCTTGTAGAGCCTGCCAAGAGTTTCAGACTACATCTTATGAAAAAGGGAGACACACTAAAGGGTATTAAGCAAAGGATTCACATGATTCGTTTTATACTGAAAGAAAAGAGAGGCAGTAAACAAAGATCTGTGGCAATTTCTGGGGACTGCTACAGTGAGGCGGACAGAGGTGATAAAGATCAAAGGCAATAATAGGGGAGATACAGGGAAAGGAAAAATACTAAGAAGAAAAATTTGATAGAGCTTGGTAATTGATTATATTTGCAGTAAAGAGAAGAGTGTGGGATACCTCTCATATTTCTGACTTCATACTTAATTTTCCTGCATTTGATTACTTTATCTTTAAAATGACTATCTTTAAAAACTGCCTATAAGATGTTGTAAGGAATACATTTAGATAGTATTTGCAGAGAATCTATCACCATGTACAGCATATAGAAAAAATTTCAAACAGATTTAGTTTCCTTCTCTCTTTTCTTCTCCTTTTCAGATAATTTTAAATAGTCACAGAAGTATTCAATACTAATTACAATTAGTGACAATTTATTTTTCATTATATAAATGGTTAATTATTTCACCTGCTGGGATTAAAACAAATCCCTTAAAAATATCATCTGACATAAGTATCTCATACTAATATTTTGTGCATTCCAAATGAAATGGAAAAAAGATTCTTTTAATGTCAAAATTTTTGAACATGGAATTAAATTTTTTTAAAATATAAAATCACTTGCTGGAAATTTATTTAAAATAGAAGATTGAACAGCTGGAATAGTTTAAAGTAATTCTATTTTAAAAGCAAACAAAAAAAACTGCTATCAACTACATCAATAGCAGTTAAAAAACACATTTTCAAGTCATTCTCGTTGGTGTCATTGATCTAATGTTAACAATTGAGATGTAGGTGTTTGTGTGTGTGTGTGTGTGTGTGTGTGTGCCATTCTTATTGCTTCATTGACCATCCCACTTTTCAAAAAGAGAGAAAATTGAAAAGACTAGAATGTATTATTTACCACAGAGACTAGAATATCTGTAAGGAGTTGGCCATCTCTTACCATAAAAATTGAGTCAAATATTGATTTTAATTATCCAAAGTTAAAAGGAAAATTTTCACTGATACAAAATAGGTTCTGCCAATCTGAAAAAAATTCAGTAGCTTAGAACATCAATACGATATAGACCATTAGAAAGGTAAAAATAAGTTTTCATGATCATGTCTTACTGTTTATAATATCTCACTTTAACTTCAGCATACAAGTTGGACTTAGAATTTACACCTTGTTAAATCAGCCATTTTCTTAACAATACTTTCTTTTTATTATGTCACTTATATGTGATACTGCATATTACATAGCAACTGCTAAGTTCATACCACAATCAATAAAATGTGAGCCACTTTCTACTACAGACAAAATTTCCAGAAAAACCTAGCTGACCAGAAAATGTTCAGTTTGTCAAAGAATATAGATATATACTTGTTTCTCTGTTTTACAAAAAAAAATTATATATATATATATATATATATACATACATACATACAACTCTGGTGGCCTTAAGTGTATGACTCTCCACAATATATTTTAAAAACACATACTTTTTAAAGTAGCTAGCAATTATCCATCATAAATAAGGATAATGACAAATGATGTAAAAAATTGTTTACTATATAACCAGCTTTTAGGATTCAATATTTTATATATATCTTTTAATAAAACATCATTAGATTTAGAAAATTCATGCACCTATGGCTAAATAGAAATTCCCAATATACAAATCAAAATTCTAATAGAGTGACTACAAGAGGGAAGGATGAAAGGTAAGCTTTCATATTTTTCAAAATGACTACAACTAGAATTTTATAAGATGCATCAGTTTTCTCTAAGTAAATCTTATGACCTCTTAATAATTTCCTGTTATAAACAGGTATAACATAGGTATATATAATACTGAAAAACACAGACAACATCGTGGTCAGCTGAGTGAGCTTTTACCTAATACTACAAAATGATTTTTTCCTCTGAATTTCAGAGTTCAACAGTTTCAAGAAAACAAGTGTTTTTCCTCTAGGAATGCAGCTAAATCTATTCAGACTGTGAATGTCAATTATAATTTTGCATATATTTTATCAAACATTATCATAAACCACAAAATCTTTACTGCTTTTTATTTTTTACTTCAGTTGGGCTCACATTTAGAATGTTATATACTCACTGCTTCTTTTATGAAAAATGTATAAAATAATTTGCTCCACAAATAGGTTTAAAAATAGGAATTGAATGAAAAATGCTTTTAAGAAAAATAGAGCTTTTAAATCCCAAGGACGGAGGAGCCTGGTAGGCTGCAGTCCAAGGAGTCGCTAAGAGTCAGACACGGCTGAGCGACTTCACTTTCACTTTCCACTTTCATGCACTGGAGAAGGAAATGGCAGCCCACTCCAGTGTTCTTGCCTGGAGAATCCCAGAGATGGGAGAGCCTGATGGGCTGCCGTCTATGGGGTCGCACAGAGTCGGACACGACTGAAGCGACTTAGCAGCAGCAGCAGCAGCAGCAGCAGAGCTTTTAAATGACCTTTTAAGTTGAGGTGGAGTGGGAGGTGGGGGGCGGTTCAAGATTGGGAACTCATGTACACCTGAGATGAAAAAATAAAAATTTAAAAAAAAAATGACCTTTTTTATCAGGTACTTGGCTTAAGTATTTTAAAGATAAAGTAATCAAATGCAGGGAAATTAAGTATGAAGTCAGAAATATGAGAGGTATCACATACTCTTCTCTTTACTGCAAATATAATCAATTACCAAGCTCTATCAAATTTTTCTTAGCATTTTTCCTTTCCCTGTATCCCCCCTATTATTGCCTTTGACCTTCATCACCTCGGTCAGCATCCCTGCAGTAGTCCCCTGTCACAGATCTTTGTTTACTGCCCTTTTTTCCTGCAGTGTAAAACGAATCATGTGAATCGTTTGCTTTGCAGAATACCCTTCAGTGTGTCTCCATTTTTCATAAGATGTAGAATTTTTTTGTACAGTTCTTCTGTGTATTCTTGCCACCTCTTTTTTATATCTTCTGCTTCTGTTAAGTCCATACCATTTCTGTCCTTTATGGAGCCCATCATTGCATGAAATATTCCCTTGATACTCTATTTTTTTTTAAAAAGATCTCTAAGTCTTTCCCATTCTATTGTTTTCCTCTATTTCTTTGCACTGATCACTGAGGAAAGCTTCTTATCTCTCCTTGCTATTCTTTGGAACTCTGCATTCAAATGCATATATCTTTCCTTTTCTCCTTTGCTTTTTGCTTCTCTTCTTTTCACAGCTATTTGTAAGGCCTCCTCAGAGAGTCAGTTTTGCTGTTTTGCAGTTTTATTTTTTGCATGTTTTGTGTTGGAGTTTCACAGTTATTTTGACCAGTTCTGATTTAAAGTGAATTCAGTGCCACTTTTTTGTTTCCTTTTCCAGTTTGCTAATTATGCAATATCTTTAACTATTCTTGGTTAACACAAGGCACACTTTGTCATTCCTGTTTTGGATATGCATAGCAATCAGTATTAAATAAATCTTATATTACTATTTTATTAAATTATCTCTTCAGCATTTATTTTCAATGCTTATTTTGCACATTTGTCATGTGCTCTGGTGAAATGACTTCCGTTTCTTTCTTCCTTTTTAAAGTTGAGAGTTATGTTTTATTTGGTGGGAATGTTTAGGACTTCAAGCCTGGGAGATAGCATCTCAAGGGACCCTGATACAACTTTTCTGAGGAGGTAGGGGCAAGAGTCTGGCTACACAGAATTTTTCAACAAGGAACAGGTAGCCAAAATATCAAAAGATTAATGTTAATTCAGGAAAACCAGATAGCTTTAGTTAAGGAATTCAGCGCTTTTCTATGTATATGTTCAGTTGTGCCCGACTCTTTCCCCCCTATAGACTGTAGCCTGCCAAGCTCTTCTTGTTTGTGGGATTTTCCCAGCTACAATACTGGAGTAAATTTCCATTTCATTCTCCAAGGGATCTTTCCAATTGAGGGATCAAACCCAAGTCTCTTGCATTTCCTGCATTGAAGGTCGATTCTTTACTTCTGAGCCACCAGGGAAACCCCATTTTCTATGTATGGGAACAGGCAAGAGTCTGGGCTTACTGTAATCATTCTTTCATATGCATCTCAGCTATCTGGGGCCAACATCTTACAATCTGATTTTTTACATCTTTAGTTCCTTGCTCACCATAAGGAGTGGCAGCATCCTGAGAGCCGCCGCTGGATCAAAAGCATTGTTCTTCCTAGGCACCCTTCTGGCTCAGAAATTCACATTTGGAGGGCCAGAACTGCTGATGACTGTGACATCCTTTGTTTCGAAACTGTTTATACTTGTGTCTCTGCTACACTATGACTATCAATTTTACTAGCTACATTACTTATATCTATAAAATTATCTCTTACAGTATGTGACCAACCATTCAACAAATGTAATAATGACTCCTGCTGCTGCTGCTAAGTCTCTTCAGTTGTGTCCAGCTCTGTGTTACCCCATAGACGGCAGCCCACCAGGCTCCCCCGTCCCTGGGATTCTCCAGGCAAGAACACTGGAGTGGGTTGTCATTTCCTTCTCCAAAGCATGAAAGTGAAAAGTGAAAGTGAAGTTGCTCAGTCGTGTCTGACTCTTAGCAACCTCATGGACTGCAGCCTACCAGGCTACTCCATCCATGGGATTTCCCAGGCAAGAGTATTGGAGTGGGGTGCCAATAATAATGACTAGGTGACCTAAAATAATTGATCAAAAATATACTTCTGTATGCCATCAATAATTTTAATAGTGTGATTCTAGGTATGAAAAGAAGCAATGAGGGAAATATCTGGATACGAACAGGTTAGAAGACAGAGGATCCAGAGAGTCTTTAATCTATCAATGGGCCGAGTCCAGAAATTAACGCCTGGGGTGACATACCAACAAGTACACAAAATGACTTCACTTTCTTAGTAAACTCCAAAAAAGAACAAAGGAACAAACAACAACAAAACACTATAACGGCAACAATCCTACTTCTTCAGTGAGAATCGTAGGGAATGTAGGGTTGAGCTCACAGAACATTCTTATTCTTATGACCTCAAACTTCAGAAATATACATGAACATTCACTTTTCATAAGGATAATTCTACCTGATGATTTACATTCAACCTACTGCTTTTGGTTCTGAAATACTTTGTACCCCACAGACATATAACTGTACACATTTTCCTAATTATGCTTCTGTGGGGTCACAGCCATTTTTATTTTTATACTTCATGTACTTATATTTAAAACTCCACTCTATGTGTTGTTGAACCTAAGATATTGGTTGATAGAAAAATCTACATTTAAACAATTATGTTTTTATATTTTCATTAAATACCAGTTATTATATTTAAAAATACTATTCAAGTAGCTGGACAAGAGGAAAAGATAGAATTTAATTTATATGGTAGGAATGTACCTGGGCATTTTGTATGTATTAGTTACATTAATTATTCAAAAAGGCTATGAGACAAATATTATTTTCATTTTACAACAAAGGAAACAGAAGCTCAATAAAATCAATAAATTCTCTAGTGACACCTGGAGGTAGTCACATAGCCAGGACTCATACTAGCCTGCTTTGGATTCAACATCTACACTTTTTCTGAAAGATGGCATTTTCCATATTGGCTCTAAAACATAACTCTGTCCTAACACTGAACACATATTTTGGGCAGTAATTTGTGTAGAATACAAAAATGTCATTATATTTGACTACATTAACTCCCATTTCTGTATGCTGCTCTGCAGTAAAATGAATAAAAGAAGAAAATCTCAAATTTACCTCATAAAAGTAAATGTGGGTTAAGTGCTATAAGCCATTAATAACTTATGTACTCATTCATTTATGTAGTAGTTACTTACTTTTAATTTACTATGCCCAAGAAAACACTATGGTATTTAATGTCTAGCCTCTACCCTACTGAAAACTAGAAGGAAATTGGAATTAAAAATACACAACACATTTACAATTGATGAAAAACTATGGCAAGTGAAAAATGAGTCATGTTTGCAGTATCAAAATATTTTACTGCCAATATTTTTTTTAAAAAATTCAGAACAGAATAAGGGGAAAAAAAAACCCAAATCCAAGTGGCTCAGATATAAAAATATTAATATTGTATTGCATTTCCTTCTAGAATAGTCCTAAATATATTATTTACACAGTTTATACCAGTGTTTGGTTAACTACATGTCACAACTTACTTGTTGGCAAAGAAATCACTGTAATGAGTCACAACTTAAAATTTTTACAACACTAAACTAGAGGAAAAAGGAAAATGCCAATATGCATTGTATGTAGTAGGATGACACTGCTTCAAAAATTTTTTAATATGCTATTTATTTATGTGTATATGAGGGTCATATATACAATATATTGGTTAAGGAAGAGATCAAAACATATGAATAACATTGATTTAGATTGTATCCTAAGTTGAATGTTATATTTTGTTTTTTTCCATATAAATAATGTTTTTTATTTCCTCAGATATTTTTAAATCACACAATTCCCTATGGCCATGGAATATTTCTTCAGATTGCTCCACCACGGTGTTAACAATTATTCTATGCTTGGGCATTTTGTTCTTGTCACTTTTACTATAGTGGATTTTGCTAGATTTTTTAATATAATTTTTCAAATAGATCCCTTGAATTACTATTATGAAGTGAATAGATAGTAACTTTAAAAGGTATAACTATTATTTATTTAAATATACTTATGGCACCCCACTCCAGTATTCTTGCCTGGAAAATCCCATGGACGGAGGAGCCTGGTAGGCTGCGGTCCATGGGGTCATGAAGAGTTGGACACGACTGAGCGACTTCACTTTCACTTTTCACTTTCATGCTTTGGAGAAGGAAATGACAACCCACTCCAGTGTTCTTGCCTGGAGAATCCCAGGGACGGGGGAGCCTGGTGGGCTGCCGTCTATGGGGTCACACAGAGTTGGACACGACTGAAATGACTTAGCAGCAGCATGTTTATCTTTGCTACATTAAAATTCATATTTTTACAAATTGAATATATTATAAAAAAATAGATGAGAAAATACTTTTAATCTCCCTACACAAACCCTATTACTGGTTTCATCACTTATGTATCTACTTAACTTTTCAATGACTATTATAAAACACAAATTATCTAAAACAAATAGCAACACAGAATGTTAAGAATAAATTGAAAGTAGTGGTACACAGAAAACCAGTCACAAGACCAGATGCACAGAAGAGCCTTCATTCCAAAAAGATAAAAAACTGAGCAACTTCACTTTCACTTTTCACTTTCATGCATTGGAGAAGGAAATGGCAACCCACTCCAGTGTTCTTGCCTGGAGAATCCCAGGGACGGGGGAGCCTGGTGGGCTGCCGTCTATGGGGTCGCACAGAGTCTGAAACAACTGAAGCGACTTAGCAGCAGCAGCAGCAGCAGCAGCAGCAACGACAATTATAATTGTATTAACATCTGAGAATAACTGTCTTGTGCCACTACATCTAAAGAAGTATTTTTCTTTTTTAAACATAATCATAAACAAATTTATTTTTTGGAAAATAAATTTATTTTTATTTATTTTTGTGGAAACTTTGATTTTTGGCTCCAATCCTGACAGACTCCTAGACTGCTTTGTTGGTCAAGGAAAAATGAGCATGAGGACAAGCCAGGCCATTCAGATTCATGGATCAAAAAAGTCCAAGATCAATCACCAGTAACAAATGTTAAAACTGTCAAAAATACTCAGAGCAACAAGCTGGGATGCATAATGCAGTAGCCTAAGGTGAGGGATTACCTCTTGTTTAGTCAAGCATCTCAAACATGGAAGCAGAAGCCACTGTACCTGATCCATTGTTACTTGGAAAATTTAAAAGAATACACATTATAAGCACACATAGAATTTCAACTTGGCAATTAGCTTGCCCTTAGCCTGGAGTGTGTCATTCATTCATGTGCCAATAATCAGGCTCCTTGTTGATTAGGTTCAGAAAATTCTAAGCAGGTAAAAGAGGATGATTCTTCTACAACACACTGAGGCCTGTGCTCTCCCTGACTTGGAGAAATACATTATTATTTAAAAAAAAAAAAAAAAAGCAAAACTGAACTGTGTATATAATTTAAGGAGGAAGGAAAATAACTGTGTTATCTTCCAGGCTCCAAGCCTTGCCTTTGAAAAGAAACAGATAGGCAGCTATGAGGACCAAACAATTTTCCAACAGCTGGATTTATCCTGTATAGCAAACTCTCTGCCAGTTTTATAACATCGATGTTCGGGCCTACAGCCTATATGACCAGAGTGAGTTACTCAAAAGTCATATTGAAAAAATCCTTAAGCCAAAAACTCTAACAGCTCTCCATATTATACTAGCTTCTAAAATTAGTAAGCATGTTCTTTATCCCTTCTGAAAACAGTAATCAGAGTAGGATTGTGAGAGGTACTGACAACCAATGCCTTTATCTTTCCAAACTGAACAGTTAATTTCTATAATTAGAGATTAATATGCCTTGAACATTAGTGTCCTCTTGCTCGCAATTCACGCATTGAAATGCTAACCCCTTATATGACAGTGTGAGGGACTGGGGCCTTTGGGAGATGATTAGGTCATAAGGGCAGAGTCTTTGTATTGGGATTGATGTCTTTATAAAAGAGACCTCACAGAACTCCCTAAGGCCCTGTACATATCATGAAAGCATAAAGGGGAAGTTGGCAATCTGCAGCTCAGAAAAGGATTCTCACCAGAGGGGATTATGCTGGCACTCTGATTTTGGACTTCCAGCCTCCAGAACAGTGGGTAATCAATTTCTGTCATTTATAAGCCACCCAATCTATGGTACTGTGTTGTTCAGCTGCCTAGTTGTATCTGACTCTGTGACCCTCCATACTGCATCACACCAGTCTTCCCTGTCCCTCGCCATCTCCCAGAGTTTGCCCAAGTTCACATTCATTGAGTTAGTGATGCCATCCAGCCATCTCATCCTCTGACGCCCTCTTCTCCTTCTGCCCTTGATCTTTCCTGGCACCAGGGACTTTTCCAATGAATCATCTGTGTGCATCAGATGACCAAAATACTGGAGCTTCAGTTTCAGCATCAGTTCTTCCAGTGAATATACAGGGTTGATCTTCCTTAAGATTGACTAGTTTGATCTCCTTGCTGTCCAAGGGACTTTCAGGAGTCTTTTCCAACACCATAGTTTGAAGGCTTCAATTCTTTGGCATTCTGCCTTCTCTACAGTCCAGCTCTCACAACCTTACATGACCACTGGGAAGACCATCATCTTGAATATATGGACCTTTGTCGGCAGAGTAATGTCTTTGCTGTCTAGGTTTGTCACTGCTTTCCTGCCAAGAAGCAGTTGTCTTCTGATTTCATGGCTGCAGACACTGACAGCAGTGATTTTGGAGGCCAAGAAGAGGAAATCTGTCACTACTTCCACATTCTCCCCTTCTATTTGCCATGCAGTAATGGGGCTGGATATCATGATCTTAGTTTTTTTAACATTTAGTCTTAAGCCAGCTCTTTCACTCTCCTCCCCCACCCTCATCAAGAGGCTCTTTAGTTCCTCTTTGCTTTCTGACATTAGAGTGATATCATCCACATACCTGAAGTTGTTGATGTTTCTCCCACCTATCTTGATTCTGGCTTGTAGCTCATCCAGCCCAACATTTCTCATGACTAAAACATTTTTGGCAGGTGACACCATGTTGGCTATTCATACAGTAAAGAATCTGATTACAATGCAGGAAACCTGGGTTCAATTCCTGGGTCAGGAAGATCCCCTAGAGAAAGGAATGGCAACCCACTCCAGTATTTCTTGCCTGGAGAATCCCATGGACAGAGGAGCCTGGTGGGCTACCGTCCATTGGTTTGCACAGAGTTGGACATGACTGAGTGACTAACACTTTCCCCTTCATGGATCACTGCCTTGGTGTGGAGAAGGGGCTTGTATAACTCAGTGAAGCTATGAGCCATGCTGCACAGGGCCACCCAAGACGGACAGGTCACAGCAGAGAGTTCTGACAAAACACGATCCACTGAAGGAGGGAATGGCAAACCACCCCAGTATACTTGCTGTGAGAACCTCATAAAAGGCCAAAAAGATATGACACCAAAACATGAGTGTCCAGTACACTACCAGGGAAGAGCTGAGGAGAATTACCAATATCCCCAGAATGAAGTGGCTGGGCCAAAGTGGATAGAATGCTCATTTGCTGATGTGCCTGGTGACAAAAGTAAAATCCGATATTGCAAAGAACAGTATTGTGTGGTACCTTTTTACAGTAGTCTGAATGAACTAAAGCAGAGATCCATACTTAGTGTTATCATATTTTTTTAAATACTAAGATCTTAATAGATACCATATAAAATTATCCATTAGTTGAGATAAATGGTAGACACAATGCAAGAAAAGAAAAGGAAAAATACTAGGATACAAATTAGTCTGGATAGGGTCCTGGTAGACACATTGACAATCAGAAGTCAGTAAAGGGAGAAATGAGATCTGAGATAATGTATTACATGGTTACAAAATATTCAGAGACTATTTTATTTAACCCATTCCCTTGCTTCCTACATTTTCTCCCTTTTTATTTATTTTGAGAGCAATAAAATATGCTTCCTGCACTCAAGGAGCTCACGGCTGATTAAGAAAAAGAACATCAAAGGCAAATAACTCTAATCCAATCTCAATGTCAAGGGAGGCCTTAGCAACAAGTGTTTAAGTTTATGTAGTTAGCAAAGAAAGGCATTACCAAACAGAGCTTATTCCATTGGGAGCTTGAAGAATGCCTTCCTATTTGTTGCACTCACAGTAAGTTCCTGCTTAAAATTCAAAAATTAAAGTATAGACTTCCATAAAAAGCAGAGTAGAAATAGTAGAAATGTTAAAGCAAGCTACTGAATTTTTGGGCTTCCTAGGTGGAACAGTGGTAAAGGCTCCTTCTGCCAATGCAAGAGACAGAAGAGAGGAGGGTTTGATCCTTGGGTTGGGAAGATCCCCTGGAAGAGGAAATGGCAATCAACTCCATTATTCTTGCCTGGAAAATTACAAGGAAAGAGAAGCCTGGCAGGCTACAGTTCATGGAACTGCAAAGAGCTGGATGTGACTGAACACATACACACAACACAACACAACACAACACACTGAATTGTACAGGTCCAACACTACATAACCATTTCAACTTCTTTTGGATGACATGAGATAAAAAGCACATGTCTAAACTCAGGAGTACTAGGATTACTATTAAAATATTGAACTATGGTGCTACTCTACTTTTTCAATAAAAAATATTACTTTAAACCTTTTCGGCCCCTGTTCACTACAGATTTATCATTCAAACTTATTGACTTGAACGTGGTTGAGGAAAAACTTGTAAGTCAAACAGCTGGGATAGACCAATTAACACATGAAGAATGAATATAGAAAAGAAAGATTTAAATCACTCTATTAAAGTTTTTTGGCTATACTCCATGGGACTGCAAAACAGCTGGGCATGACTTAGCAATTAGACAACAACGCAACACACTGTTCTCCATAGTGGCTGTACCAATTTACATTCCCACCAACAGTGTAGGAGGGTTCTTTTTTCTCAACAGCCACTCTAGCATTTATTGTTTGTAGACATTTTGATATCCATTCTGACCGGTGTGAAGTGATACCACACTGGAGACTTAATTTGTATTTCTCTAATAATCGGTGATGTTGAGCATCTTTTCATTGCTTTATGGTCATCTGTATGCATTCTTTGGAAAAAGGGATGACAGGATTCAGGATGTCCTCACTTTCTAGTACTTACTGTGTACAAATATTTTAGGGTTGGAAAAACAAAATACATTGAGGAAGTGAAGAAGTTAAGAGAAGATGGATAAAGAGTAACACAGAGAAAAGTTTATGAAGGGATAGGTACAACCCTGTATGTTAAGAACCATATCTGTTGAATTTCAGGTAAAAATTAAAAATGAATTGAATGAAAGTGCTAACAGTAAACATAGAGAGGATAAGATAGATAACAGATATTTAGGATGTGAAACAGACAGTGTTAAGCACCTTTTCAATATAAATAGACAGGAAAAGGCCACCAAAAGATGATTCCCAATTTCCCATATGTGCTGTCACAATTACTCCAGTGTTGTTTACTGAAATTTAGATTGAAGGTCAAGGAAACAATTTTAGGAAGGAAATAATATGTTAAATAAAGGACAGATGAGTGTGAAGTGCCTTTAGGTGGAAATGCAAACTAGGAAATAACAAGGTTTTTTTTTTTTTCCCACCTTTAGGAGGGTACATGAATTGAGAAGGTCAGGGACCTAGAGCAGAACTGCATTTTGTTTAAAAGAAATAACTGATAGGACAAAAAAATGGCAATATTTAGTAAAGCAAAATTCTTAAAAATTTAAGTAAAACTAAGAAAAGTTATGGCCAACCTAGATAGCATATTCAAAAGCAGAGACATTACTTTGCCAACTAAGGCCCATCTAGTCAAGGCTATGGTTTCTCCTGTGGTCATACATGGATGTGAGAGTTGGACTGTGAAGAAGGCTGATGCCGAAGAATCGATGCTTTTGAACTGTGGTGTTGGAGAAGACTCTTGGGAGTCCCTTGGACTGCAAGGAGATCCAACCAGTCCATTCTGAAGGAGATCAGCCCTGGGATTTCTTTGGAAGGAATGATACTGAAGCTGAAACTCCAGTACTTTGGCCACCTCATGCGAAGAGTTGACTCATTGGAAAAGACTCTGATGCTGGGAGGGATTGGGGGCAGGAGGAGAAGGGGACGACAGAGGATAAGATGGCTGGATGGCATCACTGACTAGATGGGCGTGATTCTGAGTGAACTCTGGGAGTTGGTGATGGACAGGGAGGCCTGGCGTGCTGTGATTCATGGGGGCGCAAAGAGTTGGACATGACTGAGCGACTGAACTGCACTGAAGAATAATACAGCATGTACTTTTAAAAATTTTTCTACAACATAGAATGCTTATGGAAACCATCAAGTTTGGTTGTTAGCAATGCACAACAAAATATAATTCAATCACCTGTTACATATATAGAAAATATAGGGGCAGGATTAAAGTGTTAGGGAAGTATACTGTATAAAATGTGAAGAATATCTATATATGCAGTATTAAATGATCCATGAGCAATTTAAAAATAGACATCACTGTTATACTTATGGACCCTGTTAAATTAGGAATCTACCACTGATGACCGGGTTATTGGGACAATCATGGACACTGATGAATGATGGGGAGCAGGAGAATAGAGTAACTACTAAGCGCCCACTCATCAGGTCTTATACACATGTTGTTAAATACTGAAGGTACTTCAGGGGAAGGATTATTTGTCTCCATTTATAGGTGAGAATGTTATCTCTGAGAATTTGAATGACTTAGCCAAAGTCAAAGAGCCAGGGGTAAAATTAGCTTTTAAAGCAGGTGTGCCTTTTTTCTAAGGAAGGATGATAGCATTCTCTTAGAAATAACATACTAAAAGTGTTTGCCAAGTGGATGACTGAATGAATGATTGAATCACGGATCCCCTTAGGAATTAGCATATCTTTTACCTGCTTATAAAATACAGAACTTTTTCTGTCTAGAAATAGGCCCCCTTGCTTTTGAAGATGGAAATCAGTAATTTTGCACCTGCAACGTTTTGCTGGATGTTAGGAAAGAGTATTGCAGTGTCAGTGATTTCTTGAAGGCTGCATCTACATTTCAGGTTTACTTAGTTGGAAAAAGGACTCATTGACAAATTAAGATTTCAAGCATTCTTTAAATTAAGTGTTACTTAAACAAATCTAGAGTTATTTAAACCTATTCCAGGTGATTCGCATTAATTTCAGTGTTTTCTTCCTTCATTATTGACTTGACCTGGACCTCATTCATTTCACAAAGGAGCAGGAGAACAATCATTACTGGAAAAGCAAATCGCTGAAAAGAAGCTTGTCACTGAATGCACCAGTTACAATCCAGCTGAACAGGTTCAAGAGGGAACTTCTGCTTTCAATTACATGAACATCCCAGGAAAACTCCCTGTGTGTGTGTGTGTGTGTGTGTGTATGTATTTGTGTATGCATACACAAATGAATAATATACGTATTATGTATATAATTTAACATGCATGCACCTCAATACATACACACACAGATATATATAAAGCATTTTAATAATGAACAAAAATCTGAGGACATTTTATTCCAAAGGCATACAGATTAGCATGTAGAGAAAAGGCACTATTATATGACTCTGTTAGAATAAAAAATTTATGCAACATTTTGCTAGGAATGTTCTAGTATTTAGAACGTTTAAATGAACATACTTTTAACAATTAATTTTAGTTCAGCAATATGCAGAAAAATAGAATACCATGTATAAAAGACACTTGAAGAAAAGAACACTGATACCCTGGAGGGAACTTGACTGAGCATTTTCATCATTAACTTTTGGCCTCAGACTAGTCTTCCCCAGGAGCAGTCTCAGATGCCCTCTAGCAACTTCATCCTCTGATAATAACAGGCATTGTAAGAGAATGGGATCTAAGGGCTGTTTCTTTTTCCTCTTTTTCTTTCCTCCTTTCTCTCTATACTTCCTTCCTTCCTTCCTTTCCATTTGTCTTTCTCCTTCTGTCTCTATCTTGTTCATTCTTCCATTTTTCCTTTTCTTCTTTATTTGTTAACTGAGTGTCTACTTTGTGATAGCGCTGCTACCTGCTGAGTTTTAAGCTGTTAGTGATATAAGGAAATCCTGAGTGGCAAGTGATAAAGCTCTACAGAGAGGCAGAGAGATTATAGGAGTACTTAATAAATACTTAATATTTATTTAATAAGGAATTAAATATAGGGTGTTCCCTGAGTCTTGAGGGACAGAATGATCTATGGACTTTGGGGGATAAGGAGGAGGGAGAAAAGGGGAAGAAAATAACTTCAAGTAGAAAAGTAAATGTCATGCATTTCCAGTATGGCTAGAGAATGTTTATTAAGCAGTGGAAAGTCAGAGAAACAGGTCAAGATTAAACAACAAAGTGTCCTGTGACAAGAGAAAGAAGGTTGTCAAATCCAGTTACACTTTTCACAACAGAATTGTAGGAGAACCAAAGTCCTGTGGGGTTTAGAAGGAATGATAATAAGGGTGACAACTCAGTTTAGGACTTAACTCTGTGTAAAACACTATACCTAAAATAAAATCTATAATATCTAATTTAATCCATTCAATAACACTATAAACTATGATAATCTCATTATCATCCCTTTTAAAGAACTAAATAAATTTAAAGAACAGATTTCTTAATTTTCCCACAGTTACAATGTTAGAGGATTCAAACTCATGCCTTGCTAACTTCTGAGACACAGTCACCAATCACTTAAAACAAGCTTGGAAAATTTATAGCTGTATTCATTTTCACTTGATAACAGATAAACATTTATATTCATTTCTAAGTGATTGATACATGTGTAAATAGTCAACAGTTGAAGATTTAAGAAAAGGTTGAAGATTAAAATATTAATAAAGCTTAGGTATATTGGGATTATAAATTAGCAAAACTGATTTAAAAATGATTTAAACATAGATGCATCCTCAGTTACTCAGTCTTGTCTGACTTTTGGGACCCTGTGGACTGTAGCCCACCAGGCTCCTTTGCCATGGAGTTCACCTTACCTATCATTTCTGACCATCTTCCTACTTTGTTCTTCAAAGACACTCAAGATCAACACTGTGTACCTGGCTCTGATTAGGGTGGCTATCCCTCATGCCCTGCCCTCTGCTCCATTTTGATGGCTTAAGTATTAATACAGATTCCTGTTAACAATCCTACCTGCTTTGGCAGAAGACTATGTAACACAAAGTTCATCAAATGTAGTGAGGAGATCCAGAACATTCAGTCTGATAGTGATATCTGCTCAAAAGCTACATGGTCCATATGTCATGTGATGAAAAAGCAAAAGATTTTTATTTTATATTTTTTATTTTGGGTCTTTGAATTTTAAGTGCAAATGCTTATTTTTAACTGAAAAATGTGCAGTTCTTGAACTGCTTTTTCTGGACAAGCTTTTAGACTAAGGAAAGTCACTAAATTGCTTTTTTATTGTGCAAGATTTTATTCAGCTTTTTTATCTTCTTTTTCATGTATTAATTTATTTTTAATTGGAGGGAAATTGTTTTACAATGTTGTGTTTGTTCCTGCTGTACAACAACATGAATCAGTCATAAATGTATATATATAAATATATATATATACACATATACATATCTCTTCTCCTTGAGTTACTAAATTTCTAACAAAATCCACTTCTCAACTCCTACCATATACTTGAGATTGAATTTAAAGTCAAAGATCCTGCCCCATTTTGTAGTTTTAGCAGGTAAATTATATAAATAATAAAAATATAAGTGAACATAAATAATATATATAAACATTTATACTTTAATGATATGCATTTATTACAGCTTAGTTTTCCAAGTTGATTCTCATAGATGTATATTTGATTCTCACATAAAACCACTGAATTAGGTGTGAGAATTACTGTTATTTTCATTTCACAGATATAAGCTTGAGAATCAAGCTTACCTCTTGTTAAATTATGAACTTCTCTTTAGGATTTAGTTCCTCTATACAATGTTCTATTTCTTTCTAAGCTCACAGTAAAAAAAAAAAAAGATACTTGAAATGGAAATATATCCATTGCTATTATATTTGTATGAACACAATT
>SJYA01002124.1:0-58928 GCA_006410615.1 Neotragus moschatus | reverse complement strand
ATATGAGTATCGCTACTCCTGCTTTCTTTTGGTCTCTATTTGCATGGAATATCTTTTTCCAGCCCTTCCTTTTAGTCTGTATGTGTCTCTTGTTTTGTTGTAGAGTTATTGTAGATCAGAAATGGGGTGAGAGAGCCTTAGATGAGGATTCTAAGAACAGAAACATTGATGAGTATTAGATTCCAAATATATTTTGGAGATAGAAACACTGAAAATTTTTCTTGTAAGGAAAAGACATAAATGAAGGATTGCTCCAAGTTTTCACCCTAAGTTTGACAGTGGGACCATTTGCTGGATTAAAGAAAATTGGGGAATAGGAAAAATAGATATAAAAGTACCATTTGGGTCATATTAATTTTAAATGCCTGTTAGGCATCAGGAAGTGGAATCAATGGCCTCAGGGATGAGGCTAGATCCAGGTATATTGATTTGACATTTAAAGTCACATACTGGATGAACTCTTCTAAGAAGTAAGTGGAAATAGAAAAGAGAAGGGAACGAGGACAAGGACCCTGGGTATTATAACTTTTAGACATCAGGCAGAGGAAGAGGGACTGACTAGTACAATGGGAGAAGAACATGGGAATGTGGCACCTCAAGAACCTGCAGAAAATAAATCTTTCAAGAAGATAAAACACTTTTTGTGTATCCTTGATGTTGGCACAACAGTCAAGATGGATATAAATGAATTGACTTTTGAATTTTCACAGTAGAGGTCAATAATCGCCTGGGTGCAAAGTGTTCAATGCAGCCAGTAAATACAAAATCCAGATAGAATAAGCTGAGGACAGTATAAGGTTGAGAGGAGGGAGATAATAGATCTATTCGAGACTTCTGGAAACGCTTGCTACTTAGGGGGAGTTTTTGTAAAATCAAACGTCCAGTGCCCTCCCCACATTAACCTGTTGAAAATACAGTAATTTAGGGGTTATATAAGAGGAAGTCAGTTAAGAAGATAGCCTGTATATGGTCATTGGATTGTGCCTTTAAATTGGAGAATTCAGATATGTTAAAGAACATAAGGATTTGGATTCCTGCTAAAAAATTCTCTTGACACTAGTTTCACACATGTAGATTTTATGTATTTGTAAAAGAGAAGAAATATTAATTAAAAACAATGTCTAAGAATAATGATAATNCATTGGATTGTGCCTTTAAATTGGAGAATTCAGATATGTTAAAGAACATAAGGATTTGGATTCCTGCTAAAAAATTCTCTTGACACTAGTTTCACACATGTAGATTTTATGTATTTGTAAAAGAGAAGAAATATTAATTAAAAACAATGTCTAAGAATAATGATAATAACTATACTTTTGTTCTTGTTATTTATTGAGATACATATCACATATAGGAAAATATTAAACCTCTGTACGTATAGCTTATATAATACTGATCTCCTTATCTGACCCTAATGGGACTGCTGCTGCTGCTGCTAAATCGCTTCAGTCATGTCCGACTCTGTGGGACCTCATAGACGGCAGCCCACTAGGCTCCTCAATCCCTCCCTGGGATTCTCCAGGTGAGAATACTGGAGTTGGTTGCCATTTCCTTCTCCAGTGCATGAATGCATCCTAGGTCACTTCAGTCGTGTCTGACTCTGGGTGACCCTATGGACAGCAGCCCAGCAGACTCTTCTGTCCATGGGATTCTCTAGGCAAGAATACTGGAGTGGGTTGCCATTTTCTTCTCCCTAATGGGACTAGTAGTAGTTTAATTGGAAGAGTGACTTGAAGCAGAGAATAATGAAAAATGCTTAAAGTTCAAACATATATTAGGATTGACTCACTAGTATTTTGATGTCATGCCCAGGTGTTTCCTTGAGTATATTCAATACTGTGGGCCATTGATTGGTGCTTCGTGTCTTTCTCTTATCAACAACACTAAAATGCATAATTTTAAATCTATAGTGTTAATGAAAAGTAACAAACTACAGCAATCTGAGAATAGAATTCTTCTAGAGTCTTGTGACTTTTCATTTTTATAGTGGATTTAAATGTACAGCAGTTTTTTCTTGATAGACTCTCCCTTATCTTGCCTTCCCAAAGTGTCCAAATTACTCTTCATAGAGGACAAGTCTCACTTTTCCGTCCTATTCTATTATTAAAAATACAAAATTGACTTTCGTTGGAGCTGTTGCCATGCTCAGTAGCCACAAGCATTTTGTGTGCTAAGAGAACCAGTGAGTTTATTTTCCAAATGGTAAACCTTAGTTAATTTAGGGGTTATATAAGAGGAAGTCAGTTAAGAGAGCAGCCCTGTATATGGTCATTGGATTGTCTTTAAATTGGAGAATTCAGGTATGTTAAAGAACATAAGGATTTGGATTCCTACTAAAAAAAATCTCTGACTCTAGTTTCATATATGTAGATTTTATGTATTTGTAAAAGAAAAGAAACATTAATTAAAAACAATGTCTAAGAATAATGATAATAATTATACTTTTGTTCCTATTCTTTATTGAGATATATATCACACATACAGAAATATTAAACCTATGTATGTAATAGCTTAAATAATAATTGTAAAATGACCTCCATGTAACCAATACCAAGATGAAGAAGCATAACATGCAAAAACCCAGAAGACTCCCATGGGCTTCTTTCCAACCTGACCCTTGTAACGATCATTTCTTTGTTTCTCTCTACCTTTTACCACCTGTGTATTTCTTTTTTTAAAAAACAACTTTTTATTTTGTATTGGGGTATAGCCAATTAACAAAGTTGCAATAGTTTCAGGTGAACAGGGATGGGACTCAGTCATACACATAATGTATCCATTCTCCCCCAAGCTCAGGTCTCATCCAGGCTGCAGTATAATATTGAGCAGAGTTCCATGTACTAGACAGTAGATCCTTGTTGATGATCCATTACTGTGTTTGGACTTTATGTAAATGTATTATGCTATCTGTATTCTTTTATTTCTGCTTAATTTGCTTTTATGATAATTTTGAGATTCATCAATTTGGTGTGTAGCTCTAGTTCATTTTCATGACCATATGGTATCCCATTGTATAAATGTATTGTAATTCATCTATCCTATTATTTATAGTTATGTGTGTTATTTCTAGCTTGGAGTATTATGATCAATATTCCTGTAAGCATTCGATAGTGCAGGTGTTAGGCTGTACTATCAACTATGGCAAGCCCTAGACTGACAAATTTAAATTAGTTAATATTAAATGAAATTAAAAATGCAGTCTTTTAGTTGTGTTAACCACATTTCAAGCGTACAACAGCCACATTGTGTCACCAATATTTTTGACTGATAGCAATAGTATTGGACAGCACCATTTCTAGCACATTTCCATTACTCTGGGAAGTTCTATTCAACAGCAATACTCTAGGAATACATACCTGAGAGTGGAAATGTTAGGACCTCAGATAGACATTTCCAGATGATGTCACACTGTTTTCCAAAGTGGTTGTACTAGCTTATATTCCACTCAATTGTGTAAGAGAATCCTGCTCCTAAGGCCCCTGCATCCTCAACAGCACTTGGTTTGGAGTTCAGCAGCTAAGGCTTCTGTAACAAAGTACCACAAACTTGATGGCATAAGCATTAGAAATTTATTTTCTAACAGTTCTTGGGGGGGAAGCCCAAGATCAAATTGCCAGAAGGCATAGTTCCTTTGGAGGGCTTTAAGGAAAGGATTTGTTCCAGCTTCTCTATTTGGCTTGTGGATGGCTATTTTCTCCAGGTGTCTTCACGTTGTATTTTTTTTGAATGTCTCTGGGTGCAAATTTCCCCTTTGACCTCATTCTTATGACCTCATTTTAACTTGATGACCTTTGTAAAGGTGCTACCTTCAAATAAGGCCCCATTCTGAGCAACCACGGGTTAGACCTCAGCAGATATATTTGGACAGAAGGGGCATAATTCAGCCTATAACAGGTATATTAGATGTTATAATATTTGAAAATCTGGTAGAAGTATAATGATATTGTATTACAATTTTAATTTTACTTCCCTGATTTTTCACATATTATCCTATTTTTTTCACATGTTATTTATAATCTGATAGTCTTTTTTTTTTTTAAGTACCATGTCAAGGTTTGACCCTTTATTTCTCTTAGGCTGCCAACTTTTTTCATACTTCTTTATAGGAATTCTCTTTACTATTTTGGAAACTAGTACTTTTTTGATCATAGATGTTGCAATTATGTTCTCCTACCCTGTGGTTTGCCATTTACTTATTTTTTATAATAAAAGTAAGTTCTTAAATTTTTATTTGATTCAGTAAACATTTTCCTATGCTTTGTACTTTTTCTGTCTTGTTAAGAAATCCTTCCTTGCTCTGAGGTTATGGATTTCTTCTATATTTTCTTCCTAAAACCTAACAGTTTTGTTTCTCTCATTTAGGTCATTTTTCTACCTGGGATTGTTTTTTGTTTTTGTTAAGTGGTGGTAAAATTTTATTTTCTTTTTATAATAAAGAAAATTAGATTTCCACCATCAGTTATTGAAAGTTCTATTATTTCTCCCTAAATCTTCTCTATCAAACAATGTCCATTGGTCTGTTTATACTACTTTATTTAGTTCTCCTGGTCTGTTTTTCTACCACTATGTCTATATGACCCTTCTTTATTATGAAAGTTTTACAATAATTTTATTTGATAGTGAAAGTCTCTCTAATTTGTTCTTCAAGAATTTCTTATCTATGATTTGATATTTGCATTTCCTAGTTTTTTATAGCCATGTTTTGACAGACTAAGTTCACTTCTATTCCTGGTTTGCTAAGAGCCTTCTTTTTTTTTTTAAATTATAAATAGAAGTTAAATTTTGTCAAATCTTCCTGCAGCTGTGCTTTACTTTTTCAAAAATCTACTGTTTCCCAAATAATGTGCTAGATGCTTTATATATACATCATGTCTCATCCTCAGATCAGTTCTGCCAAGTAAGTATAATTATTCCCATCTTGGAAATGAAAAACTAAAACAAAGCTCTGAAAGGCTAAGTAGTTTGCCCAAATTTCTAGGTACTAAGTGGAAGAGCTAGGATTCAAACTGAGATTTCTCTGGCCCCTTAATTCACTCATTAATTAATTTATGATGTATTTAATCAGTAAATTGTTATTGAGTAACCTCTGTGTTGCCTTGAAACCTTTGCACTCGCTGTTTTATCTCATTATCTCCTTAGTCTGGGTGCAAGTATACCTTGGAGGTATTGAGGATTCCACTTCACTGCAACAGAGTCAGTCACACAGAGTTTTCGGTTTCTTGGTGCACATAAAATTTATGTTTACACTATAGTTTGTTAAGTGAAATAGCACTATATTTAAAAAAATAATAATGTACATACCTTAATTAAAAAATACATAATTGCTAAGAATGCTAACCATCCTCTGAACCTCCATATTTTTCTGCTGGTGAAGGATCTTGCCTCAATGTTGATGGCTGCTGACTGATCAGGGTGGATGCTGCTGAAGGTTGGGGTGGCTGAGATAATTTCTTAAAATAAGAAGAAATTTACCACATCGATTGAGTCTTCTTTTTAGATAAAGTACTGTGTGTCAGGGAACAGGGAGGCTGGCAGAGAAGTAAAAAAATGGGAACTGCTGGTTAGTGAAAGGGAACACACACATTTATCAATAAAGTTCGCCATCTATATGGGCACGTTTCATAGTGCCCCAAAACAATTACAATGGAAACATCAAAGGTGCCTTGAGAACACGTTGTTGTTAACAGTGCTAAACACGCATGTGTGTTTTAGTTCTTGAATTATTGAGAATGCTAACAGGATGACACTGGTTATCTGTAAGTGGCAATTGAAAAAGGCATTTCCTAGTCCAACATCCTCCAAGAATTTTGCAGTCCTTGGCAAAAGGAAGCGTGAGTGGAGCCCTTAATTGGAAGCTGCATGTGAAGAATTCTCTCATCATATCCCATCCATTCAGAGTGGCCCTGGCCAAGCTTTTGAGCTCATGGAGGCTATCAGAAATACAGTCTTTTTACAGATAGCAACAAAGTTAAACAAGAGTGAGTTTTAGTATACTCAAACACATTGATAAATGGGGACATTAAATACTACATAGAAGCCTGGGAAAATACATATGATAAAACATTTTTCAAAAAAGTATTGACTATGGAAGATACCACTTCTTCCCTTTGTTTCGTGTCTTTAAGAATGGTGAAAAGTGAAAGGTAACTGCTTTAAGTACCTAAGTCTACTTTGTTCCCAGTTCTGTGTTCCCTCATCTGTTCTTGACCCGCTGTTAGACTTCCCAGTTGGGGAGGAGAGGCCTAAGGCAGTCTTCTCCTATCTACCCCATGGTGTTACCTCATTTTCATTGCTGATAATTGTTTAAGCACTTCCTAGAAAACAGGAAGTTTTACACAAATGTGTTGCTCAATGCTCAGAGGAACTACAGACATTTTGAATAAATTTTCATCTTCTTATATAACTCACTCAATTCCCTGCTGTATTTTGACATAACTGGAGACTTAAAGATGATTTAGTATTTCGGACATATAATTAATCTCAGAACAAAAGTAAATGATCCCATTGAAACATCTGTAATTGACTGAATGGCTGTTGCCTTTATCACCTGCCACTTCCTTGGCACTGATGCTCCTAGTCTGTAATATACAGGTGGATCTCACTTCACAAACACCCCAGATTCACAAAATGCACAGTCTAGGGCATAATTAGATACATATTTTAAGTAACTCTTTTTACAGAGTAACTTATTACTAAATTTCTTTATAAGAAAAGCTGCTGCTGGGTGATTAAAATATGGCCCACTTTCTAAGAATGATATTTACAAGCAATTTTTCAAAAATGTCTATATGTCTAGATTAGACTTGAAATTCTGGGAAGATGGCACCAGCAGAAGACATCCTGTTTTTTTTTTTTTTTTTTTTTTTTAATGTATTTGAATTCCCACACATAAACAACCAAGGCAGCTATTTAGCAGAACCAAAACCAATGGACATTTACAACAAAACAGGTAACAACATATTTCCACAATCCCCCCAAATGCAGGCTGCTGGAATAAGCTGGCTGCAGCCACAAGGCCAGCTTGTTATCAGTGTCTGAGCTGCAGGTAGCAGAGGGACCCTGAATGTGGCTTCTGAGAAAGAGAGCAGGTCAGCTCACCGGTCTTTACCAGAAGTTTCAGGACGATCGTAGAACAGCAGCTGCAGCTGGGCAGCTGGGAGGGTTTTGCTTATCTCTGTAGCAAAGCGCAAGGGCTTACTGTGAATCCTAACACATGAGCAGCCTGTGAAATCTCCAAACTGAACCTTCGGAGCTCCTTTTGGAGAAAGGTTCTCACAGTGAAGTGTGGAGTCAAAACTGAACATGATAAGAATGACAGAGAGAAAAAGGAAGGTTCAGATAAAATGAGTGAGCCAAGAGCCTGGAAAAGACATGGAGGAAACTTAAATTAGGTGTCACTAGGTGAAAGAGAATCTGGAAGACTTCATAGTGTGATAGTCAAACTCTGCAACATTCTAGAAAAGGCAAATCTATGGAGACGGTGAAAACCTCAGTAGCTGAGGGAGCTAGTGGGTAGAGAGAGATGAGTAGGCAGGGCAGAGGATTTTAAGTGTAGTGAAACTGCTGTGTTTAATGTTTTAATTATGGATATATGTCCTTGCGTATTTGCCTAAACTCTTAGAACATACCAAGAGTGAACTCTAATGTAAACTGTGGTCTTTGGTTAGTAACGACGTGTCATTGTAGCTTTATCTGTTGTAAGAAATATGTCCCTGTCATGGGGGACATGACTCCAGAGGAGGCTCTGCATGAGTGGAGGCAGGGCATGTCTGGGAAATCTCTGCACCTTCCAGTCAGTTTTGTTCATGAGCCTAAAACTGCTCTAAAAAGTTGTCCTTGTCCTTTTGTCACTACGTCATGTCTGACTCTTGTGACCCCATGGACTGTGGCCTGCCAGGCTCCTGTGTTCACGGGATTCTCCAGGCAAGAATACTAGAGTGGGTTGCCATTCCCTTCTCCAGGGGATCTTCCCGACCCAGGGATTGAACCCAGGTCTCCTGCATTGCAGGCAGATTCTTTATAGACTCAGCTACAAGGGGAGCTCTAAAAAGTAAAGCCTATCAAAAAAAAACTGGGTGTGTTTCCTTACAGTTAGTACTGTAAGGCATTGCTACAAACTTAGTGACTTAGAAACCAACATAAATGTATTATCTTAGAGTTCTTAGGTCAGAATTCTGGATGGTTTCAGGTGACTCTGCTACGAGACTTAAACCAAGTTGTATGTGTCTGGGCTTGTATGGGAAGATTGTAGGAAGAATCCCCTTCTATTCGTTCAGGTGGATGGCAGAGCTCTCTGCCATGTGTGAAGGGACTGAGGTCCTGTTTCCTTGCTGTTTGCTCCAAGGGTCATTTCTCAGCGTCCAGAGCTTGCCAGCATTCTCTGCTTCATGGCCTTCTTCATTTTTGAGGCCAGAATCAGGGGCCTCCTCCTGTGGGTCAGTCCTCCTGTCTCAGATCTCTCTCTCTCTTGTTCTGCCCCATCCCTATTGCCTCCAGCTAAAAAAGTTCTCTTCTTTTAAGGCGCTTGTATGATTCAACTGAGTTTCCACAGATAATCCTGGATTTTAGTTTATGGTCTATAACCTTAGTTATGTCTTCACAGGTTCTAGAGATTAGGACTCGAATCTGGGGTGACCATTCATTCTGCACTATGAGGGGAGGGGCACAGAGCCTGGAGATCTCAGGAAGCAAGCTGCTGTACAAAAATAACGGAAGAGGGAGCCCCGTGATGTTAAAAATTTAGCCTGAACTGTGCCTCCTTCTAAAAGTTCATAGAAACTAAATTCAACAAAAAGTACAAATATGGCCTTTTATAATATTTCAAAAATAAGCTAAAGATTTAAAGATATGGTATAAGACGTGAAAGAGCAATATTCATCAGAGAAAAATTCAGAAAGAGGTAATGGAACTGAGCTGAGGTATTGGAAATAAAAGAAAAAAAATTCAACACAAGAGAGAATAAAGAAATTAAGAAAAACTGATAGTACAAAAGAGCAACATATCAAATATAAAACATGAAAAATTTAAAAACTTGGAGATAAAGTTAAAAACACTGAGAAGTGGCAGTAAAAATTCAATATAAATGTTATTGAAGTCTCTGGAAAAAATTGAAAACAAAGCAAGAAAATAGGAAAACCCACTAACAAGAAGACTTTCTGAAAATATGTATATATTTGAAGTCATGTATTAGATGCACACTGAGTAGTTAAGAATATCAATCTAGAATCACCAAAATCAAGATATATTCTAGCAAAATTACTACAGCTTAAAGGAAAAAAAGCCTTATTTTTCATCTTGGCAAAATCAGCAGGTGATTTATAAGGGAATGAAAATTATGTCATCATCAGACCTTTTTTTGTTAGTAGTACTTTATGCTAAGAGAAAATGGAGTAACATAAAGTTAAGGTACTCAAGGGAAGAAATGTTAGCCAGGGATTTTATATTCATCAGACTTCCCTGCCAATTTAAAGGGTATAGACAAACACATAGCATTAGAACTCAAGGAAATAGTTCCCAAGATTTCTTCCTGAAGAAGTTTCTAGAGACTGTGCTCCTGAACTACCAAAATGACAAGAGAAACAGCAACATCAGGCCATGTGGTGTCATTAAGTGTTTAGTTACTTATAAAACTCAAGAGTAAATGATTTTAGGACGAGAGAGGATAGTATATAATGGCCATATGCTTAGGCCGTAATATATCCAACTTCTAAGCAATAGAGAGTAAAAAGCACATATGTAAAAGAAAAAAATATTCACCCATTCTCAGTCATTATATAGGTAACTAATAATTCTAACATAGTAGAATTAGTATTGTTATTCTGAGACCCTTATGTGTGTGATGTGGGAAAAAGTAAATGAATATATGTGGGATATTCTGTTATTCCCTGTGTCCTTGAGATGTAGGATTCTTGGTACAGATGAAGAGTATATAAGAAAGAAGTGAAGTGAAGTGAAGTCGCTCAGTCGTGTCCAACTCTTTGCGACCCCATGGACTGTAGCCTGCCAGGCTCTTCCGTCCATGGGATTTTCCAGGCAAGGAGAGGGTTCCCATTTCCTTCTTCGGATATAAGAGAGAAGTATATATAAAAGTATATAGAAGAACTCTGGTTCAGAATTTGAGTTTGAATTGAATGTATCAGTACAAACATTATCTTAAAAGATTAAATTATCTTAAAAATTTTACTAAAGGAAGTGACACTCAGTGGCTGCATTATTTTATCCCCAGTTCCTACTTCTCCTACATGTTAAGTCCAGAAACTTGATAAGCCGCACTCAACTCTTTAAATCCTTTACTTCTTCTTCATCCCCTCTTAACAATCAGCCTGCAAATTCTAACTACTCTTGTTCAGTTGCTCAGTTGTGTCCAACTCTCTGTGACCACATGGACTGCAGCACACCAGGCTTTCCTGTCCTTCACTATCTCCTGGAATTTCCTCAAATTCATATCTATTGAGTCAATGATGCCATCCAACCATCTCATCTTCTGTCACCCCCTCCTCCTCTTGCCCTCAGTCTTTTCTGATAAATCAGCTCTTCTCATCATGTGGCCAAAGTATTGGAGCTTCTGCTTCAGCATCAGTCCTTCCAATGAATATTCAGGACTGATTTCCTTTAGGATTGACTGGTTGGATCTCCTGGCAGTGCGAAGGGCTCTCAAAAGTCTTCTCCAACACCGCAGTTCAAAAGCATCAATTCTTTGGTGCTCAGCCTTCTTTATGGTCCAACTCTCACATCCATACATGACCACTGGAAAAGCCATAGCTTTGACTAGACAGACCTTTGTTGGCAAAATGATGTCTCTGCTTTTTAATATGCTGTCTAGGTTTGTCATAAACTTTCTTCCAAGGCACAAGAGTCTCTTAACTCATGGCTGCAGTCACCATCCACAGTGATTTTGGAGGCCAAGAAAATAAAGTCTGTCACTGTTTCCATTTTTCCCCTATCTATTTGCCATGAATTGACGGGACTAGTTGCCATGATTTTACTTTTTAATGTTGAGTTTTAAGCTAGCTTCTTCACACTCCTCTTTCACTTTCATCAAGCGGCTCTTTAGTTCATCTTCACTTTCTGTCATAAGGGTGATGTCATCTGCATATCTGAGATTACTGATATTCCTCTAACAACTCTACCTTTTAGATATTTCTCAAATCCATCCATTCTTCTCCATCTTAATGATGCCACCATCTAACCTGGGAACTCTGCAGTCATCTCCTCAGTGATCTCCTTGCATCTTTCCTTGCCCCTCCAATCCATTCCTCATTTTGCAAAATGACCCCTGTATAGCAAGTATGATCATTCCGCTCCACATTTTAAACTCATCAGTGGCTTCCCAGAGTCCTGAGATTGGCTACAATGACCCGGATGATGCAACCGCTGTTGATGCTGAGTCCTCAGATGCACCATTTCCCTCCAGCTCTGAGTTTTCAGTCCTGCTGGGCTTCTTTTGGCTCCTCAAACATGCCAAAGTTTTTAGGGCCATCACATGGATTGTTTTCTCTTCCTGTTACACATTCTTCCCCCTATTGAGGCATCCCATTCTTTCTTATAGCTTCAGCTTAAATATCACCTTCTCCAGATTCTCCTGATCACCACCCCTAATTAGAGGAAATACCCCTGAGTATTTAACATCCTATACTTCTAAGAACACTCTGAGCACTTGTATTTTTAATGCCAATTTTCCCCATCAGCATGGGAGTTCCATGTAGAGAGGAATCTACCTATTTCCCACATAACTTCCATTTCCTAGCACGTGGCAGTTACTGATTAAATATTTACTGAATGAATAAGGGAGTGAAAGTGAAAGTCATTCAGTGTCTGACTCTTTGTGACCCCATGAACTGTACAGTCCATGGCATTCTCCAGGCCAGAATACTGGAGTGGGTAGCTTTTCCCTTCTCCAGGGGATCTTCCCAACCCAGAGATCGAACCCAGGTCTCCCACCTTGCAGGCAGTTTCTTTACCAGCTGAGCCACAAGGGAAGCCCATGAATAAGGGAATGATTGTCTAAATAGGCAAGATTGAGACATAAAAATGTTGGTTAATTTCTTCCCTCTAATATTTGCATTTATTAAAACCAAGTGTGGTGCCATCTATTTTATATTTATAGGAATATTATATGAAGGATAGTCTCCCTTTCCAGTCATTTATCTGGCAATCAACTTTTTAAATTGAAATTTTTCCAGTTAGGCCTTTAGATTTAATCACAGAACATTTTATCCTTTCCATCTAAACTTTTAAATGGACTTCCGAGGTGGCGCTAGTGGTAAAAAAACAAAAAACAAAAACCCTGCCAATGCAGGAGACAGAAAAGATGCAGATTTGATTCTGGGGTTGGGAAGACCCCCTGAAGGAGGGCATGGCAACCCACTCCAGTATTCTTGTCTGGAGAATCCCATGGACAGAGGAGCATGATGGGCTATAGTCCACGGGGTTGCAAAGAGTCAGACATGACTGAAGTGATTTAGGCTGCCACGGAAAACTTCTAAATAGTACAAATAAAAATGATTAGTATTCTCAATTAGCAATGCTTTTATACTCTGCTTTTAACAGGCTAAGAAAGCACAATGAGGGTAAAGAGTACTATCAGAGATTTTACCAAACTGCGAACAGAACTACTGAGTCATGTCCCAGAGTTAGCCCAGCTTTCTACATTTTTTTCTATTTGAGGTTAGCGTGAATGTTCAGATTAAGGACCCTATGGTCCTCTGAAGTCCCACATCATAAAAAAAAAAAAAAGATTTAATTATCTTGGCCTAAAAGTGGATAACTATTTTTATGAGGACTTTCAATAATAAAGGTAAAAACAAGAAAAACAAAATAAAATTAATGGGTTGTTTGTATAGTAACTAAGTTAACAACAAAATGAATTAACCAGAACACATTACTTCTGAGCATCCTGGAAACGTTTGAACTCCTCTTTTATGTTACTATATATTTCTTAGTTGCTTTGGCATCCCACATAATTTATATGTGTGTATTTTCTCACATAAATCTTATGTCAGCTGTACATTATTTCTGTTGTGTAAATCAAGATTTCTTAATAAACCGTTGTTTTAATTTCTGAAAAAAACATATTGGACTAAAACTTTGGTTTGCTGTGAAGTGGGCATGGTACACATGTGACCCATCACAACAGTTATGAACCATTGTTCCTACTGTGGGAGTGAGAAGCTCTGGTAAATGTGCCCTGAGTTCAGCTGTGCAGTGTGGTTGCTTGATCTGACCTCTGACATTGCTTTTGCCTTGGCACTGTGAGTAATTGGTCTGACTTGGGCCCTTGTTTATCCAGCTGTGCCTCTGTCTTAGGATATGGCTCACCTCATCTTCAGAGGTAATGACCTGCAGAGCCATCCCTGACCAGCTCATCTCTGCTATGGCTAAAACAGGGAGAAGGAGATGGAGAAAGAACACCAAGGACATACCTGCAATAATCTGAGTGATAAGAATTTGAACTTCAGTGGAGCAGAGAGAACAGGGAGAAGAGAGGGTGAACTTGACTGGTTATAGGGGATGAAAAAAAGGAAAACAGTATATGGAATTAATACCAAATGACTGGGAGAGGGGGAATGGATGTGGGAAAGTTGCTAATGTGGGTCTACATATCTAGATTAGTTGAAAATATGACCGATAGTAAAACTGTGTCAATACAGAAAGTCTCAAATTATGTCTACTTCCTTCATATTCACAGGATTCAGGAAGAATTTTGGCAAATAATCTTCCTTTAGAACAACCAAACAGATATTCTTATATTCAAGATTGTGAATCAAAATATTTCTTAGAATACAGGCTATGCATGCTGTTGATACACACTATCACCGCCTTTCATATTGTAGAGGAATGTAGGCACATATTTTAAGCACATGGAGTGCCTACCTAGATAAAAGGTAACACATTAAAGAGGGGAAGGTGGCAGACTTGGGCCAGACTTCCTGGCCCCAAATCCAGCTTTGTCACTGAGGAGACCCTTGTGTGGCTAAGAGCAAGTTACATATGCTCTCATCCTCAGTTTCCCCATTTGGATGGTGGAGATACTCATATACCTTGTAGTATTAAAGTTGTTCTGACAATTAAATTATTAATTATAAAATAAACTTTAGACTCGTACCTGGCATGTACAGAGTAAGTACTATCTAAGTATTTCATAAATAGATGTTTTCTACTGCTGCTGCTGCTGCTGCTAAGTCGCTTCAGTCGTGTCCGACTCTGTGCGACCCCATAGATGGCAGCCCACCAGGCTCCCCCATCCCTGGGATTCTCCAGGCAAGAACACTGGAGTGGGTTGCCATTTCCTTCTCCAACGCATGAAAGTGAGAAGTGAAAGTGAAGTTGCTCAGTCGTGTCGGACTCTTCGCGACCGCATGAACTGTGGCCTACCTGGCTCCTCTGTCCATGGGATTTTCCAGGCAAGAGTACTGGAGTGGGGTGCCATTGCTTTCTCCGAAATGTTTTCTAAGGTTCTCCTAATTCTTAGATTATCTAATTTTATAGAAGAGTCTGTTCTGCCCAATCTTTAGCCTTGTTTTACTTTGCCTTTAGGTGATTCTACATTGACAAATATTTTAAAACATACCATTTATGTTAGTGTTAGTCACTCAGTTGTGTCTGACTCTTTGCGACCCCATGAACTGTAGCCTGCTAGGCTCCTCTGTACATGGGATTTCCCAGGCAAGAGTCCTGGAGTGGGTTGCCATTTCTTCTTCAGGAGATCTTCCTGATCCAGTGATTAAACCTGGGTCTTTTGCATTGCAGGCAGATTCTCTATTATCTAAGCCACAAGGGAAACCCGTGTATGTCAGAGGACCTAGTTAAAGGACAAAAGTCTGCTCAGTGCACACTCATGTCTTTCCCTGGGCCAGTTAATTCCTTTGCTGCAGCAGTAGTATCTGCTGGTCCCTCAAGAGAGGGCTCTGAAGGCAGGGCTTGCAGAGCCAGGAGGCCGCCTGGTATTCGTCTTGGCTTCCCATTTCTCCTGTGTCACTCCACCCTAACTGATTAATAGACTGCATGTGCGTCAGCCTACTCCCATCTTTAGCAGCGTGCAAACTCCTTTAATCCTTTCTTATCTTGAACTTTGCTAACCTTTTGAGCTATAAACCTTATAAAGCTATAAATGAAACCTTATGGATCTACAAGTCTGGCACTTAAAACACCTGAGAATTCCTTAGCAAATATACTTTCTTTTCCTTGAAGTGGAGTGAAAGTCACTCAGTCGTGTCCAATTCTGCCACCCCATGGACTGTATGTAGCCCACCAGGCTCCTCCATCCATGGGATTCTCCAGGTAAAAATGCTGGAGTGGGTTGCCATTCCTTTCCCCAGGGGATCTTCCTGATCCAGGGATCGAACCCCAGTGTCCTGCACTGCAGGCAGGTTCTTTACCACTGAGCTACCTGGGAAGCCCTTTTATTCCTTACTTTCAACTGAAGTTCAGTTCATTAGAAGTTAAAAAGAGGAAAACTGTGCTTGTCCATGGTTAATGCCTCCTTCCTACTGGTAGGTTATTTATTGATTAGTTGGAAATTTCCAGGATGTATGACTTGGCAAGGACCATTAATATTTTCATGATTTCCAATACCAATTGGTGTTTGGTATTAGTTTATAAATTACTACTTCATTTTACACTCTTAGATCAATTTAACCTCCTAGAAGATATCTAAGAATTTTTTTGGCCTGTCAAGATTCTGTTTGTCTGATAGAATTTTTCTTGGTATATTTCTTATGACCTCACACTCCTGAGAAGGTTTTTATTTTTCAAATACACATAAATGAGAGAGCATCCCATGGCAAAAGCAATGGTCCTGCATCATTATAGATTTATATGAGAAGAGAAAACAGCCTACAAATGAGAGGTAATAATAGAAACATTAAGGAAATAATGATAACAGCATTTATTCTGTCTTTATGCCAAGGGCCACACTAAACAATTCTTTATATGTTATAATATATGAGGCTTCCCTCATGGTTTAGGCTAGTAAAGAATCCAGCTGCAATTGGGGAGACCTGGGTTTGATCCCTGGGTTGGGTAGATCCCCTGGAGAAGGGAAAGGTTACCCACTCCAGTATTCTGGCCTAGAGAATTCCATGGACTATACAGTCCATGGAGTCACAAAGAGTCGGACACGACTGAGTGATCTGGAAAAAAAAAAAAAAAGAGGACACACCCTAAGGTAAAATCTGTATTTTAAAGATATTTTTAACCAAAATATTTCATAACAAGATTACATTAGTGAATAAGATTACATTGCATACACTGCTTTATGAACTGCATTGCGTTTGTAAATCATATCTTTGTTTCCCTTTCCCCTTTTAAAATCACAGTAGACCTCTTTCCATTTCAGTATCTCTGAATCTCACATTTGGCTAATACTTATTAACCTGACTTTTACCTTTTCCATCACACATGTTTAAACTAAAAAATATGTAAATGTAATAACATAAGTTTGTTTATTCAAATAAATTTAAACCTGATTATAAATATACAGATAGATACAGATAAAATATATAATCCATTGTATATCAAATAGTATTTGTGGTGGCAGAGATTTAAAGAAAAAACTAAAAGCAAAAGGTGTAATAATTTAGTTACTTCATTTTAAAACAGGTTCTTTTGTAAACAGATAATTTCATGAAGTTAATTAATAAATTTAAAATTGTGCACCATTGTTTTTATAAAAGCTGTAAAGTGTCTGTGGTATGGACCTAACAGAAGCATAAGATATTAAGAAGAGGTGGCAAGAATACATAGAAGAACTGTATAAAAAAGATCCTCACAAACCAGATAACCATGATGGTGTGATCACTCACCTAGAGCCAGATATCCTGGAATGTGAAGTCAAATGGGCTTTAGAAAGCATCACTATGAACGAAGCTACTGGAGGCAATGGAATTCCAGCTGAGCTATTTCAGATCCTTAACAGTGGCCATAGGACTGGAAAAGGTCAGTTTTTATTCCAGTCTCAAAGAAAGGCAATGCCAAAGAATGCTCAAACTACCACACAGTTTAAGTCATCTCACACACTAGCAAAGTAATGCTCAAAATTCCCCAAGCCAGCTTCAATAGTATGTGAACCATGAACTTCCAGATGTTCAAGCAGGATTTAGAAAAGGCAGAGGAACCAGAGATGAAATTGCCAACATCCATTGGATCATTGAAAAAGCAAGAGAGTTCCAGAAAAACATCTACTTCCACTTTACTGACTATGCCAAAGCCTTTGACTGTGTAGATCACAACAAACTCTGGAAAATTCTTAAAGAGATGGGAATATCAGACCACCTTACCTGCCTCCTGAGGAATCTGTATGCAGGTCAAGAAGAAACAGATCCGGACATGGAACAACAGACCAGATCCAAATCAGGAAAGGAGTACATCAAGGCTACATATTGACACCTTGTTTATTTAACCTATATGCAGAGTATATCATGTGGAATGCCACACTGGGTGAAGCATAAGCTGGAATCAAGATTGCTGGGAGAAGTATCAATAACCTCAGATGTGCAGATGACACCACCCTTATGGCAGAAAGTGAAGAACTAAAGAGCCTCTTGATGAAAGTGGAAGAGGAGAGTGAAAAAAGTTGGCTTAAATCTCCATTCATAATACTAAGATCATGGCATCCAGTCCCATCACTTCATGGCAAACAGATGGGAAACAATGTATACAGTGACAGACTTTATTTTTTGGAACTCCAAAATCACTGCAGATGGTGACTGTAGCCATGAAATTAAAAGACGCTTGTCCCTTGAAATAAAAGCTGTGACCAACCTAGACAACATATTAAAAAGCAGAGACATTACTTTGCCATAAAAGGTCTGTCTAGTCAAAGTTATTGTTCTTCCAGTAGTCATGTATGGATGTGAGAGTTGGACTATAAAGAAAGCTGGGTGCTGAAGAATTGATGCTTTTGAACTGTGGTGTTGGAGAAGACTCTTGAGAGTCCCTTGGACTGAAAGAAGATCCAACCAGTCCCTCCTAAAGGAAATCAGTCTTGAATATTCATTGGAAGGACTGATGCTGAAGGTGAATCTCCAGTACTTTGGCCACCTGATGGGAAGAACTGACTCACTGGGAAAGACTCTGATGCTGAGAAAGATTGAAGGTGGGAGGAGAATGGGATAACAGAGGATGAGATGATTGGATGGCATCACTGACTCAATGGACATGATTTTGAACAAGCTCTGGGAATTGGTGGTAGACAGGGAAACCTGGTGTGCTGCCGTCCATGGGTCGCAAAGAGTCGGACATGACTGAGTGACTGAACTGAAAGTGTCCATGAAAACAATTAATGTATCATATGCAGACATACACATATGCACATATACATATCCCATTTCAGAAATGCATATAGTCTCCTGTCAATCTATGTTTTCTCTCAACATTATATAAGAACACTTGCTTGCTCAGTCCAATCATTGTGGGCATAAAATGATCAAGCACAGTCAAAAGATTTACTTCATGAATGTTTAAGTGTCCTAGAAAATTCAATTTTAATTATAAGTAGTGGTTTTAATTGTTTTTAATTTTTTTAAGTTTTTTAAACTTAAAAGCTAAAAAATAACTTACCAATTATTCTTAATTGGTAAAACAAGTTTAACCAAGACTTAGAGGCAATAATTCAACAGAGACCACAAAGCCCAGGAACAGCACTTGGCATTTTCAGGAGAAGTGATGATTTCAGAGGAAAATAAATATTCTGCAGGAAATGAAAACCAAAAGAAGACATTACTTTTATGCCTGTAACTTTATAACTAATTAAATTTTTCTTGTATTGCTAGTCACATTTCCTTCTCCAGTTTCAGTACTATGATGTATAAAACATTGCACAACCTTGTACCTATACATTTTGAAATTGTAGCCTTTTTCATCCCATGAGCATTTGTGTGTATAGTGAATAGTATAATTCATTAGAAACATGACTTAATTAATTGTACTTTAAAATGTACACTGCCTATACTTTGGGAGATTTCTAATAAAATCATCTTTTGATATCAGAACATTCTAGAAAGTATATATACAATAAAAGATGATTTAGGCATGGCACATCTGAAAAAGCCCACTCAGTAAAAATTAACTGTGGTCATTGATCTTGATTTTAGAAAGGGGAAGGGAAAATAAGATGTATAACATTTTTTGAAAATTAAGCATATATAAGCTTCTAAGGACAGAAAATAAACCATAGATAGATAGCTTATGTTAAGTGTTTAATACAGTTTCATGTAGAAGTTAGCACTCAGAACTTTAATGGGGATGGTGGTGCTCCTCTCTACGCTGGAGGAAACAATTCCATTATTTTGAGGTGTCTGCATTATCCACGTGAGTATTCATTGTTCAAAGGAGAGATGCAGAATGGGAAGGAGATTCATATTTATGCTTCTTCATTAATGTTTATATATATTGAACACTCTTCACATGCCAGAAATTGCATGTGGGACTGAAAAAGAAAAGCTTGATTTTTGTCCTGCTTGAACTTACATTCTACCATGTGATGAAAGCTCATTGTGGTAAGCACCCTACTATGCAGGCAATGAGTGCAAAGGGCTATGGTGCACAGAGGGAAGCCACTCCTCTTATCCAGGGGTCAGAGAAAGCGTTCCTGTGTGTTTCTCAGTCCCCGTTCTTGCTGCCCTGTGTTAGGTCGTCCTCGTCTTGCACCCAGCTTCTAGCCATAGTCTCCTAACTGATCGTCTTGCCTCATGTCCTTGCTCTTGTCCACTCTAATTTAGAAGCTTTCACTCTCCCCACATCACTCTCAGGATTATGTTCAAACACAGTATTATGTCTCAAAACATCTTTAATAGTTGGGGTTCCATGTTCTTCCCATCCTAGTCTCTAGCTATCTTGTTACACTTGACCCTAATGTGTAACTAAACTACCTTGAGTTCCAAGGACACATTATGTTTATGCATCTCATCTGGCCCTGGTTCATGTACTTCCTCTTTCTAGAACATTCTCATCTCCTTTACTGCACCTGGACCTGGTTAATTCATTCTCGTTGTTTAGGTTTCTGTTCAGATGTATTCATCCAAGTCAAAAACATAAGTGTCTTCCTACTATCTTCCCTTTGTCTTGTCCTTTTCATTTAATCAATCATCAAATCCTAAAAATTCTAAGACTAAGCATCTTTACTGTGAATTATTTAAATTTTCCCTACCTACTAACTCATACCTGCAAGGTTGGTATTCTTGTTCCCCTGGTAAAACTAAAGCTAAAAGGGATTCAGTTGCCAACTCAGGAGCACACATTTAATAAGTCACACATCTGGGATGAAAACCAAATTCCATCTGACTTCAAAGCCAAAATGCGCTAGCACATTGCCTTTCTACTACCTTTCCAGACTAAACCATTGGGTGTTTGCTCCAAAAATGTTGTTGCTTTAAGATGTTTAATTTAATATTTTGTTTCTTTCATATTTATATAAAAATCAGTGGCTAACAAAATTGAGCACTAGACTTTTACTTTATAGTTCTAAGGGATAGAAAGTGAGAAGTAATTGAAAAGTGAATGAAGGAGATGCTTTAATTTTAAATAAAACAAAAATTATTTAAAAAGGATTTCAGGCTGATCTCACTTTATATGTAGACTCTAACAAAGCTGAATATACAGAGACATAAGTAAAATGGTGGTTACCAGGGACAGGGAAATGGGATAAATGGGGAGATGTTGGTCAAAAGGTACAAAGTTGCAATTATGTAAAATTAATGGGCTAGAGATCTCAAGTACAGCATGATAATTATAGTTAATAATTCCATATCGAATACTGGAAATTTGCTAGGAGAGTAGACAACAGATATGCTTACTCTCACAAGAAAGGCAACTGTGAGTAAATGGATATGTTAATTAGCTTGACCATAGTAATCATTTGCTATGTGTACATATATCAAATCATCGTGTTGTAAACCTTCAATATAATCAATTTTATGAAAAAATAAAATAAATTCTAATCAGACAAAAATGTCATTGTAGTTATGAATCTCTTATGTACAAATAACAATTTTAAGATATTGCAAGCAAACTCTAGGAAATTCTACCACCCACCCACATATAACCATTGTTAGCAAATTTTCCTATATTTTGTAGATTATATATATAATAATGTATTCACATGTATCACACTTCCTGCTACTCACTTTTTTGGGGGAAATGGAGAATATTGAAACAAAAGACTCAGTCTTGAAAGCAAAGCTCTTACAATAGGGTAGAATTACATTTTGACTTAAATACATTCAGATCTAAGGGATAAAACAGGCCTGACATTGAAGCCCCTGTCTTTAGACATTCACCAGAATGGTCTTGATGGGAACACAGTCCAAATTTGTGAAAGTGACGCTACAGTGAAGATAAAAATTAGTATGAATGAGAGACTACTTTCAGATTGGAGAAATGCTAGCTGACTTTCATTGAGTAATCCCAAATTGACTTTGGCAAGGACAGAGCCTGTCTAGTCTGGGGAGATGCTTCTAAATTAGCTATTATAATTTTAAAACCATAAAAGAATACAGAGGCAGAGAAGTGAAAGAGAAGTGAAAGTTTGTCTCAAATGTTGACATGGGAAGGGCAGAAAATTTCATGTGGAATCACTGTATCCATTTTTTATTTTTTAATGCATCGGAAAAATTGTAAACAACTTTTTCCCATTTAAATATATATTACTTAAATAGTCACTGCAAATAGAGAATATTTGAGTAGTGATTAGATACATTTTTTATCACAAATGAATAGCTTTGGTCTTTTTCAATTTGTTCTGTTTCAGTTTCAGATAAATATTTGTGGACAGTTGTGTAACCTAAGGGGAAATACAGAACTTTTGCTTTTTACTGAAGATTTAAGTTGGTTTTATCATAGAGTTAGTCTCCAGTGATGAGTGAAATCGGTGTTTTATTTCTGCTACAGTTGATTTGAAATGTTTCATAATAAAGGCAAAACAACAGAGAATTTCAGATAAAGGAAGACAAGGGTCATTGCATAGCTTCTAGTCTTCTAATATATCTTAGAAACTATAAAGAACAAGAAAGAGCAAATAAAATTTCACAGAAACATACCCATGGTATAACTTGAAAACAAAGAGTGATCAAACTTCAAAATAACTGAAATAGGAAAATGGAAAACAAACCTACTAAATCCTAGTGCCAGATCACATCCTCCTGACAGCTCTGCTCTATCCTGACCTGCTTTGTTTTGGCACAAGCAAGGACAGACCAAGAAAAACCATGAGTAAGAGAGAAGAAAGCTAGTGGAGAGTCTCAGGTTGATCTAAAAGCACTGTCAGAAAGACTACGCTGTGCTTACTCACTCAGTCGTGTCTGATTCTTTGTGACCTCATGGACTGTAGCCTGCCAGGCTCCTCTGTCCATGGGATTTTCTAGGCAAGAATACTGGAGTGGATAGGCTATCCTTTGCCAGGGGATCTTGCCAAGCCAGGGATTGAACCCAGGTCTCCTGCATTGCAGGTGGATTCTTCACCATCTGAGCCACCAGGGAAGCCCAAGAATACTGGAGTGGGTAGCCTGTCTCTTCTCCAAGGGAACTTGTGTACCCAAACTGGGCTCTCCTGCATTGCAAGCAGATTTTTTTACCAGCTGAGCTACTAGGGAAGCCCCAGAAAGACTTAAGCCTACACTTAGTCTGAAAAATACTAAAAAAATATGCCTTGGTAGAACAGAGCATGAACTCCAGGGAAAGAGCTACAGGGTATATGTTGAGCATTCATGAAAATGTATACCTTCTAGGGGGAAAGGCAAAAATGATGTGAAAAGCTCCCTTTAGCTGTTTATTAAGTAGTGAAAGATAAAAGAAGCCAAAAGGAGAAGTCTCTGTCCAGGAAGACAATGGATAACCAAAAATTTGAAGGATGTACAACCTGATCTCCAACCACAAAAAGAGCAAAAATCTACTCACCTATCTGAGCTTTGCGATATTAACAGAAGAGGGTACAATTGAACTAGGAATCTTGTACAATATAAAAAAGAACACAAAAGGTTGCAGCTGTCCTTCATCCATACCAAAACATGGTGTGATCATTGTTTTTAATTTTAGCCATCCTAACTGCAGCCATGAAATTAAAAGATGCTTGCTCCTTGGAAGAAAAGTTATGACCAACCTAGACAGCATATTAAAAAGTAGAGGCATTACTTTGCCAACAAAGGTCTGCCTAGTCAAAGCTTTGGTTTTTTCCGGTAGTCATGTATGGATATGCTACTGTTGCTGCCACTGCTAAGTTGCTGCAGTCATGTCCGACTCTGTGCGACCCCATAGATGGCAGCCCACCAGGCTCCGCTGTCCCTGGGATTCTCCAGGCAAGAATGCTGGAATGGATTGCCATTTCATTCTCCAATGCATGAAAGGGAAAAGGGAAAGTGAAGTCGCTCAGTCGTGTCCAACTCTTAGCGACCCCATGGACTGCAGCCCACCAGGCTCCTCCGTCCATAGGATTCTCCAGGCAAGAGTACTGGAGTGGGGTGCCAGTGCCTTCTCCAGTATGGATGTGAAAGTTGGACTATAAAGAAAGCTGAGTACCAAAGAATTGGTGCCTTTGAACTGTGGTGTTGGCGAAGACTCTTCAGAGTCCCTTGGACAGCAAGGAGATCCAACCAGTCCATTCTGAAGGAAAGCAGTCCTGAATATTCATCTGATGCTGTGGCTCAAGCTACAATACTTAGGCCACCTAATGTGAAGAACTGACTCATTTGAAAAGACCTTGATGCTGTAACTGATTGAAGGCAGGGGGAGAAGGGGATGACAGAGAAAAATATGCCTGGATGGCATCACTGACTCAATGGACATGAGTTTGAGTAAACTCCGTGAGTTGGTGATAGACAGGGAAGTGTGTTGTGCTGCGGCCCATGGGGTTGCAAAGAGTTAGACACGACTGAGCGACTGAACTGAATTGAATAAGTACACACTGATATCACATAAAGGTTATCATTTGCATTAATTTAATGGCTAATAACATTGAGCATCTTTTCTTATGCTTATTTGTCATCCGTGTTTATTTTTTGATAAAATATCTGTCAAATCTTTGCTGCTTTTTAACTGGGTTCTTTGTTTCATTGGGTTCTTTTTTTCTTTTTAATCAAATTTTGTTATTAACTATAAAAGTTCTTTATGTATTCTGGATACAAGTCCTTTATCAGGTAGGTAATTTGCAAACAGTCAGTGACTTACCTTTTAATTCTATTAACAGTCTCTTACAAAAAGTGAAAGTTCTTCACCTTGATGAAGCACAATTTACTAATTTTTAAATTTATGGATCATTACTTTGGTGTCATATCTAGAGTTCTCAAAATTGTCTAATTTGTAGGCATAAGGTAGTTCATAATAGTCTATTATCCTTTTAACATCTGTAGAGTCAGTAATAATGTCACTTTCCATTCTTGTCATTGTTTCTAATCTGGTAGAGCTTTATCATTTATTTTTAATTGAAACATAATTGCTTTACAAATTGTGTTGTTTCTGCCATATATCAACATGAATCAGCCATAGGTATACATATGTTCCTTCCTTCTTGAACCTCCCTCCAACCTCCCACCTCATCCCACCCCTCAAGGTTGTCACAGATTACCTCAAGTTTGTCACAGATTACTGGATTTGAGCTCCATGCATCACAGAGCAAATTCCCACTGGCTGTCTGTTTTACATATGGTAGTATATATGTTTCAATGCTACTCTCAATTTATCCCACACTTTCCTTCCCCTACTGTGTTCACAAGTCTATTTTCTATGTCTGCATCTCAATTGCTGCTCTGTAAATAGATTGATCAGTACCATCTTTTTAGAGAACATATATATGTGTTAGTTAGAGAAGGCAATGGCAACCCACTCCAGTACTCTTGCCTGGAAAATCCCACGGACGGAGGAGCCTGGTAGGCTGCAATCCATGGGGTCACGAAGAGTCGGACACGACTGAGCGACTTCAGTTTCACTTTTCACTTACATGCATTGGAGAAGGAAACGGCAACCCACTCCAATACTCTTGCCTGGAGAATCCCAGGGACAGGGGAGCCTAGTGGGCTGCCATCTGTGGGGTTGCATAGAGTTGGACATGACTGAAGTGACTTAGCAGCAGCAGCAGCAGCTTATGTGTTAGTACATGTGATTTGTTTTTCTCTTTCTGACCCACTTCACTCTGTATAATAGGCTCTAGGTTCATTCACCTTATCAGAACTGACTCAAATGGGTTCCTTCTTATGGCTGAGTAATACTTCACTGTATTGTACCACAGCTTCTTTATCCATTCATCAGTTGATGAACATCTGGGTTGCCTCCTAGCTATTGTAAAAAGTGCAGTAATGAACACTGGGATGCATTTTCCTTTTCAGTTATTGTTTCCTCAGGGTAAATGCCCAGAAGGGGGATTGTTGGGTCATATACTAGATTTATTCCTAGTTTTTAAAGGAATCTCCTTACTGTTCTTCAAAGTGGCTGTATCAATTTGCATTCCTACCAACAATGCAAGAGGGTTCCCTTTTTTCCATACCCTCTCCAGGATTTATTGTTTGTGGATTTTTGATGATGGCCATTCAGACTTGTGTTAAGTGATACCTCACTGTAGTTTTGATTTGCATTTCTCAATAATGAGTGAGGTTAGGCATCTTTTCACCTGCTTTTTCATTAGCCGTCTGCATGTCTTGTTTGGAGAAAGATCTGTTTGGGTCTTCTGCCCACTTTTGATTGGGTTGTTTGTTTTTCTGGTATTGAGCTACATGAAGTGTTTGTATATTTTGGAGATTAATAATTTCTCAGTTGCTTCATTTGTTATTATTTTCTCCTATTCTGAGGTTGTCTTTTATAGTTTATAGTTTTTTTGTTGTTGTTGTGCAAAAACTTTTAAGGTTAATTAGGTCCCATTTGTTCTTTTCTTGTTGTTGTTAATTTTTTTTGTTTTTATTTCCATTTCTCTAGGAGGTGGGTCATGGAGGATCTTGCTGTGATTTATATCAAGGAGTGTATTGCCTATATTTTTCAAAGAGCTTCATATTTTCTGGCTTTATACTCAGGTCTTTAATCTATTTTGAGTTTATTTTCATGTATGGTTTAAGGAGGAGTTCTAGCTTCATTCTTTTGCATGTAGTTGTCCAGTTTTCCAAGGAGCACTTATTGATGAGGCTGTCTTTTCTCCATTGCATATTCTTGCCTCCTTTTCAAAGATAAGGTACCCATAGGTGAATGGGTTTATTCTTGGGCTTTCTATCTTTTTCTATTGGTCTATATTTCTGCTTTTGTGCCAGTACTGTAGTGCTTTGATGACTGTAGCATTATAGTCCATGGGGTCGCTAAGAGTCGGACATGACTGAGTGACTTCGCTTTCACTTTTCACTTTCATGCACTGGAGAAGGAAATGGCAACCCACTCCAGTGTTCTTGCTTGGAGAATCCCAGGGATGGGGGGGACTGGTGGGCTGCCATCTCTGGGGTCGCACAGATTCGGACACGACTGAAGTGACTTAGCAGCAGCAGCAGCAGCATTATAGTAGTCTGAAATCAGGAAGGTCGACTAGCTCCATTTTTCTTTCTCAGGATTGCTTTGGCTATTCGGGGTCTTTTGTGTTACCATACAAATTGTGAAATTTTTTGTTCTATTTCTGTGAAAAACTTGGTAGTTTGATAGAGATTGAATTGAAAATGTTGATTGTTTTGGGTAGTATATTCATTTTCAAATATTGATTCTTCCAACCCAAGAAGATGATATATCTCTCCATTTGTGCCATCTTTGATTTCTTTCATCACTGTCTTATAGCTTTCTGCATACAAGTCTTTTGTCTCTAGATATGTTTATTCCTAGTATTTTATTCTTTTTGTTGCAGTGGTGAATTGGATTGTTTCCTTAATTTCTCTTCCTGATTTTTCATTGTTAGTGTATAGGAATGAAAAGGATTTTTGTGTATTAATTTTATATCCTACAACTTTTACCATATTCACTGGTTAGCTCTAGTAATATTCTGGTGGCAGCTTTAGGGGTTTTCTATGTAGAGGATCATGTCGTCTGCAAACAGTGAGAGTTTTCCAATCTGAACTCCTTTTATTTCTTTGTCTTTTCTGATAGCTGTGGCTAGGACTTCCAAAACTGTTGATAATAGTGGTGAGAATGGGCACCTTTGTTTTGTCCCTGGTCTTAGAGGAAATCCTTTTGGTTTTTCTCCAGATAGAATTTTATAGATTGTATTGTTCTCAAAACAACAACAACAAACCTCTATATAATGCTGGTACTGAAACTACACCCACCCAATTTCTTATAGGCAGTCAATCTAGGGTATATCTATTCACCTTTTCATCCATTCAGCAGACATTTACTGAGAATTTACTAGATGCATTGAGAATACATTAGGTAAAAAGCCCATGCCTTCATAGAATCTACATTCTTGTGAGAGAAACAGATAATAAACAAGACAAATAAGTAGAAGATGTTGATGTTGATGATATGTGGTAAGATGAAATAAAAGCAGGGCATGTTAGAGCTTTGGATTTTACTTTAAATCGTAACCAGAGAAGACCTCAATGAGAAGGTGACTATTAAGCGAAGACTTGAACTCAGATATTAGGCAGAGCATAGAAGTACAAAAGCGCAAGCATGCGTGTCCCATAAAGGAAGAGCAGTGAGATCAGAGTGGCCGGAGAAAAAGGTCTGAGTGGGGCTGGGCTCCATACAGAGAACAAGCACAAAGTCCAGATTGTGCCTGGCCTTGTACGTCACAGTAAGAACTTTGCTTTTGTTCTGAGATGGGGTGCAGTTATAGAGTTTTGAGATGAGAGGTAACACAATCTGACTAATGCTTTAACAGGATTGCCCTGACTGCTACTGTAGTAAGAATAGTCTTTCCTGGATGGTGGTGACCATATGAGATGAGAGCAGGGTGGAGACTATAGCAGTGATTTAGATGCTAGGGTCAGGACCAGGGTGGGAGAAAGGTGTGCTCAGATTCTGGATGCATTTTAAGGTACAATTGAGAAGATTTCCTAATTTAAAGTTCTTGGAGTATCCAAGAAAGGGAGAGGTCAAGGGTGAATGCCATCAGCAATTTTGTTTTGTTTTGTTTTTGAGTAGCTAGAAGATTGGAGGGCCACTAACTGAGACAGGGAATAAGATAAGAGAAGCAGACTTTGGCACAAAGCATCGTGTTGTTGAATGTTTCCCTCAAGTTTTCATCTGACTTGAAGTTATTCAGTTTTGTCTCTACCCTCAAAGCTGTTGGAAATGAAGATAAGTATTCCATTATTTAAAATAAAGAAACAGAATCAAATATAGTATTAACTGGAATGGGCCTTAGAGATTCCTTTGCAAGCAAGAAAATGGAAGACCAGAGAGGAATATTGATGCTTTTCTCTGAGTTGAATTCACTACTCTGGGCTTCAGCTAAGAGATGAAGTTTATAGATCCAGACACATGTTTTGACTTTTCTCCTTTACCTGGCCACAGTCTCTATGGAATAAATTTAATACCAGCTGTGAGACTGTCTGATAAACAAGAGATGCTTGTTAAATTTGGTCTTTGTCATAAGAAAATTCCTCTTAAGAGGACCAGAAGCTAATTTCCTTTATTTTAAAATTTATTTTGAGGTAATAATTGGAATGAAAATGAGTGAACAGTTCAGGGTTGTAAGAAGCTATTTAACATTGGGCAAGTTATTTGGGGCCTCAGTTTTCTTTCATAGAAAGTAACTTAAGGCAGAAAGTTGGAAGAGACAATTTCTAAGTGCCCTTCTAACATTTCCAGTCTGTGCTTTCACTATTATTGCTTTGGTGGATAAAGTGAAATGATGCAGAAATGTATCCCATACATTCAGACATTTAAGTAACTAACATTCACTAAGTGACTGATGGTATTAATAAAGAATCACAGAGTAGTATGCCTAGAGGAACTATGACCCTTGTACAGGGTTCTCAATTTTAATTTACAAGCATAGCAATTTAATGCAATTAATAAAAAAAGGGTTGTGTTATACCTATAGGAACTGAATTTCATTTTTACCATAAAAGAAGGGTAAGCTAAGAATTACTACTCTGTGGAAAAGTAGACCCTTATTTTTGGCTCAGGTGATATCAAATACTCTAGAGGTTAGTCAACTAGGTTTGCTTTGTGTTCTATCAAAGCAGTGGCTTCACTGGTTTCACTGAGTTTGTTTGTTCCTTTTCATCTTACTTTAGGGAAGTCATATGACTTTTATAGCTCAAGTTGCCTTGAAAGTCCCATTTCAGGGAAGCTCACTTACCATGCCCCTGAAAGTTGAATATAGCTTCAGATGGAGATATAGACTTTGCATCCGTGGCTCAGGATAACTAGTAGCTTTCAGTTAGCATGGCTAGTCATGCTATGAAGATCTCCATGTAATTTGGTGTTTTGTTTTCCTAAGATTATTATTTTTTAAAATACAGAGGAAAGAGGAGATGAAGCAAAGTCAGATAACCGACTTCTAAAGCCTTTGTGGAATAAATAGGAGAAGGGCGAGGACCCTATTCCATCTGAGGTGATTTGCCTTAACTCTGTGCAGCAGAGTCACAAGCTGCAGAAGGCCAGATGCCTCACCCTGTGTCTGGCCAGATGCTACAGTTCAGGTGAACCCTTTGTTTCCTGGGACTCTGAGTGGTTGGTTGCTACCAACCCACGGGGATCCCTGTAAACCATCAGGGAAGCTGGAGACAGATAGTGGACTGAGGACTACGCTCTGCTGGTCCTGTCCCGGAGCCTCCCTCACCAGGAGAGTGGCAGAGTAGTTCCCTTTCCTTATTCTGCCAGGTTTGCGCCAAGTACTTAGTTTTCCAAACGAATCTATATTATTTAGGGGAGACACAGATGGAATGGCTATAATCATAATGTTAAGAATGTTTCATGCCAAAGCAAGGTGCTGGTGTGGTGGTCACTTGTTGCAGTGTATGTGGGAGATAGTAATTCAGAGTGGGCCACAGAGGTTTCCAAAGTTATCAGTGGTCTATTCTTAGAGAGAAGGTGAGGGGAATGGGTGGTAAATGGTGTTCATTTTACTATTAATCTTAAAATCATAGCTCTTTTCAGCATGTATGTTTCACAATAATAAAAATAAGATTTAAAAAGTGAAATACATCTACAAAGCTATTTTATAATCTTGCTTTACTATGTTTGTCATTAGTATGAACTTAAGGAGTATTTAGTGTATCATAACTAGTTCCAGGCACTTAGAGAGTTCATAAACATTTTTTAGGGTATTAGTTTTTTTTCAGCTATATTAAAAAATAGAGACATTACTTTGCCAACAAAGGTCCATCTAGTCAAGGCTATGGTTTTTCCAGTAGTCATGTGTGGACGTGAGAGTTGGACTATAAAGAAAGCTGAGTGCTGAAGAATTGATGCTTTTGAACTGTGGTTTTCCAGAAGACTCTTGAGAGTCCTTTGGACTGCAAGGAGATCCAATCAGTCCATCCTAAAGGAGATCAGTCCTGGCTGTTCATTGGAAGGACTGATGCTGAAGCTGAATCTCCAATACTTTGGGCACCTGATGCGAAGAACTGACTCACTGGAAAAAACCCTGATGCTGGGAAAGATTGAGGTCAGAAGGAGAAGGGGACGACAGAGGATGAGTTGGTTGGATGGCATCACCGACTCAATGGACGTGAATCTGAGTAAACTCTGGGAGTTGGTGATGGACAGGGAAGCCTAGTGTGCTGCAGTCCATGGGGTTGCAAAGAGTTGGACATGACTGAGCAACTGAATTGAATTGAAAAAATATAACAACAACAAAAATAACACTTTTCCCTATGAATACCATTTCTGATCCTGATTGATCTCTGAACATTCTTCATGTGTATAGTGGAAGTAACAACACCAGCTTCACCAACTGTAGGGAAATTAAATAAAATATAATTGATAAAGAGATTTGCACATAGTAGGAAAATACTGATGCTAGGAGGGATTGGGGGCAGGAGGAGAAGGGGACGACAGAGGATGAGATGGCTGGATGGCATCACTGACTCGGTGGATGTGAATCTGAGTGAACTCCGGGAGTTGGTGATGGACAGGGAGGCCTGGCGTGCTGCGATTCATGGGGTTGCAAAGAGTCGGACACAACTGAGCAACTGAACTGAACTGAACTGAAACCTTAGTAATGATCAATTCTTACTCTCCTGGTTCTAGTCAAATTAATTTAATATATAGATTCATAAGAGTTTGTCCAATAATTTTGTTTATATTATTTTATTTTTTCTTGAAAGATAATTGATGTGTAGCCTCATGCGAAGAGTTGACTCATTGGAAAAGACTCTGATGCTGGGAGGGATTGGGGGCAGGAGGAGAAGGAGACAACAGAGGATGAAATGGCTGGATGGCATCACTGACTCGATGGACGTGAGTCTGAGTGAACTCGGGGAGTTGGTGATGGACAGGGAGGCCTGGTGTGCTGCGATTCATGGGGTCGCAAAGAGTCGGACACGACTGAGTGACTGAACTGAACTGAACTGAACCGAGGGCTTTGCAGGTGGGGCTAGTGGTAAAGAATCTGCCTGCCAGTGCAGGAGATGCAAGAGGCATGGGTTTAATCTCTGGGTCAGGAAGATCCCTTTGAGTAGGAAATGGCACCAGACTCGAGTATTCTTGCCTAGAAAATCTCTTGAGCAGAGGAGCCTGGCAGGCTACAGTTCATGGGGCTGCAAGGAGTTGGATACAACTGAGTGACTAAGCGTAGCACAATTTTAGGTGTACAATTCAATGATTTGACATTTGTATGTATTACAAAATGGTCATCAGAATAAGTTTAGTTAGCATCCATCACAACATGTAAGTGCAAATCTTCTTTTCTTGTGATGAGGCATTTAAAGATCTAGTTCCTTAGCAACTTTGTTATCTTTTAACTGGTAATTTGTACCTTTGGCCTACCTTCTCCCATCTTGACCCTACTTCCTACCTCCTGCCTCTGGCAACAAACTGTTCTTTGTACTGATGAGTTTAGATTTTTGTTGTTATACACTGTTCTCCTTTCTCTTACTTATTTCACATAGCCTATTGCCCTTGTCATCTACCCATGTTGTTGCAAATGGCAGGATTTTCTTCTTTTTTAAATGGCTGAATGCTATTCCATTACACACATACATCATGGTTTCTTTATTCACCTGCCGATAGACACTAAAGTTCTTTCCGTGTTTTTCACGGAAAAGTTCTTTCCGCTATTTTTCATAATGTTGCAGTGAATATGGGGGCACAGATACTCTTTTGAAATAACAATTTCATTTTCTCTGAATATATACCCAAAAGTGGGATTACTGAATCATATGGGAGTTCTATTTTTAATTTTTCAAGGAACTGCCATACTGTTTTCCATAGCAGCTGCGCCAGTTTACGTTTCCAACATTGCATATGTGTTTTAATCTTATTTATATAACTTTTCCTTACAAAGCTAGAAAAAATAGTAACTATACAGTGAACCAACAACTTTACTTGACACAATTGGCATGCTAAAAATCAAGCTCTACCAAATTGCCATGTTTCATTCTCACTGATATTCACGGACTGTATAGTCCATGGGGTCACAAAGAGTTGGACGTGACTGAGCAAATTTCACTTCACTTCACTTCACTTCATTATCACTGATGGTAGACAAATATATTTGATTTTATTGCAAGTAAAAATTACTTTCAAATGCAATAGAATAATAATAATAAGACTGTTTTTTTTTTAACACTTATTATTAGTAGTAAATGCTTTACATTCTTTACCTCACTGAAAATAATAAAAGTAGTTACTATATAAGGTTGTTAAGATTACTTGAGTTAAGACTTGAAGAACACTTGTTACTATTCTGGGTCTATAACTGATATTTCCAAATAAAATACATACAGTTTTTTTAACCCTCCCAGCAATCCTGTGAATGGGATAATTATCATCCTTATTTTGGAGGAAGCTAGGGGGTCAACAAATTGGCACATTAGAACCTGTTACGGTAGCATTTGTGCTTTAAACCACTGTGAATCTGAAGTATTTAATGAAAATGTATGATTTGATCACAGGATGAGGAAAAAAATGTGTAGCATTGCAAAGTCTGATGTTGCTGTACTAGGAATGGTAAAGGACACAGTTATATAGATTAGTTTTGAAAGTCACTGGGGGCAATATTTACTTATTTATGGTACTTTCAAATACTTTGCCTTATATTTCTAAGGAACCAGCCTATTAAAAAGAGAACACTGAGGATTATTGGGTGGCTAAGCTGCTAAAGAATCTACCTGCAATGTGGAATACCTGGGTTCGATGCCTGGGTTGGGAAGATACCTTAGAGAAGGGAAAGGCTTACCCACTCCAGTATTCTGGCCTGCAGAATTCCATGGACTGTATAGTTCATGGGGTCCCAAAGAGTCGGACATGCCTGAGCGACTTTCACTAAGTTGTATCAAATGAGTATATAAAAATTGGTTGATTTAGCCATGTGACTGTTTTAATATTTAGACATAAAATTATCTTATCCCACAAATTCATAATCTAAAAATCTGATGTATTGTTAGATTACATCCTTCTGGATGGGAGAAATCCTAAATGAATAGACATTCATTTTGTAGGAAGTTTAGCAAGTATGGTTATATCTACAGAGTAGTCTGTCTACTTTGCCCTCAGCTACCTGAATGATGCAGGAACATTATGAGAAGTTACCCTTACTTGGTGAATACCGGATGTACTTTTCAAAATTTAAATCCCTGCCAGCACAGGAAGCTTGTGCAGTATGGTTGTTACACACTTGTTTATTGAGGATAAATGGCATCCTAACTGTATAGTAAAAAAAATTAGTTATTGATATGGAGTAAAAATTGGAGTGGGAAATGGCAATCCACTTCAGTATTATTGCCTGAAAACTTCCATTTATAGAGGAGCATGGTGGGCTGCAGTCCATGGGGTCACAAAGAGTTGGATACAACTAAGCACACGCACACAGATACACATGGAATAAAATAGTTTTGGAAGCTCCTAGAAATGTGACAAAACAGGATGCTCTCCATTAATTTTTCTTTTCATACATGTTTCTTTCTATTACTTATTCATTCATGTGTAGATTCACAGACATTATAGGCACAGCTTGTGCCTGACACTGTAAAGTCAAGATGAAATGGGGCTTTAAGAGCACATGTATACAAGAAGGGTAAGACAAACACAGTCAAGGGACGAAGAGAAAAGACTGGACCTTATTTAGGAACAGTACAAGCAAGAATGAAGTTCAGAATATGATGAAGATTAAAACAAAACCCCACTCCAGTACTCTTGCCTAGAAAATCCCACGGACAGAGGAGCCTGGTGGGCTGTCGTCCATGGGATCGCTAAGAGTCGGACACGACTGAGTGACTTCACTTTCACTTTTCACTTTTATGCCTTGGAGAAGGAAATGGCAACCCACTCCAGTGTTCTTGCCTGGAGAATCCCAGGGACGGGGGAGCCTGGTGGGCTGCCGTCTATGGGGTCGCACAGGGTCGGACACGACTGAAGCGACTTAGCAGCAGCAGCAGCAGCAGCATGGCAATGAAAGTAGTAAGGAAAAAAACAAGGGAAGGCCAATCTCATTTTGGACACATGGTGCAAATTTAAGAGATTACATTGAGGAAAGGAAAGCCATTTAATGACTACTTCGCTTCCACCTTGTTTATTAAACAGAACATCTTCAAGCTGGAAAGCTTTGAACAATTATAGTTAAGAAGGATTTAATGTCCATAAGGCTTAAGGCATCAAATTACCTTAAGCTGAATTGCATGAGTCACCAATTTCATAGTAACTCTGCAAAGTTACATTATTCCCCCAGCTCCCCAGTCTACCCATTTAATAGCATTGGGTGCTCAGAGAGGTGATGCAGCTAGTAAATGGGCCAATCAGGATTCCCAACAAAGTCCGTCTTTCTTCAAAGCAGTGTTCTTCCCAGTACTTGGCAGAGCTCCCCAGACTTGCCTCAAGTTCTTTAGATCCCTAAAGACTTAATTCTCAGCAGCCGTATATGTGTCCTTAATTTTTCCAAACTTGTGCACTTGAATTATGTAACCTCCAAATGCCTCAGAACAAAGTCCTTTGAGCTAGACACCTCACAGTTGAGTTCTGAAGCTTGAATCTCCTAAAATTAAATTATTAGCTTTTTGCCTTAGAGTTATCTAAATTTTCACCTTTTTGCCTAAGACATACATCCTAAGTGTTGAACTAAGATTAGCAATAGAACCCAGATTCCAGCTTCTAAATCCTGAGTCCTCAACCTTCAATTAAACTGAGCCAGGGATAAGAAGCCCCTTGGAAGAGGGAACTCCAGTGCATTCCAGTCATAATGGACATCTTTCCATTTCTTTGGACTGCTGACTTTTCCAAGTATCGTTGTCTTTGCCTGGAGTGCCTTTTTTCTTCTTCTCTCCCTTCTGCTAACTTCTTCCTTGTTCTAACAAGAAGGAAAATTCTTCAGAAGGCCTTCCTTGACCCATAGATTGAGTTGAAACTTCCTTGCTCTTCATTTATATAGCACGTTGTACCTTTTCTTTATTAATATGCATCACCCTGTGATTTTCAGTTTATTTTTCTTCTCTCTGCCATGTCTTGAGTGTCTTTCCTTGAAGTGTCCCTCTTGTGTCTAGCATAGTACTGCAAATCGCAAATATTTGATCTGCTGAATGAGTGAACTGTTAAGATCATGATGGTGGATATGAGACATGATAATAGTCAAATTGTGCTGAATCAACGAAGAAAGACAGTCCACAATTTTGGTTTCTAAATCAATTAAACTATGCACTGTCTCCTTTAGTCATCTTTCTCTGTATTTGTACTCCTTTATATATTCTGGGTACATATAAATTTAAACATGCATTATGAGCAACTGGATCTAGCCTCCAAGGAAGATGTTGAAAGCATGTTTCAGACTTGTTATTATAGCCTAGCCCTGTTAGCTCCAGCAGTTGGCAGCTTCAGCTCGTGCTAAACACACAATCTCGACAATTCTAAATGTTTCAGTGACATCACATTGCCTTCCTTCTCACCCTCACAATCAGAGCTGTTCCTCTTAAGCCTCATAGGAACATTAACTGAAATGCAGATAGATGAATCTTAGTTAAAGGCTAATTTTTAAGATATTGGACTGCCTGAAGTTGAATGTGGGTGTCTCTCCTGACAGTTTATAGAAGGGAAGAGTATGCTCAGAAAGGTGACAACTAATGATGCATCAATGACTCCTAAAAAAAAAAAAATTATAGACTTACAATTTTCTGTGCCTGTTTTCATCAGTGATTTCTGAATGAGAAAATCATGGCAAACTCAAATTCACCTCCAGAGCATGTGTTGGGTGTTGTTGGTTTGCTCTCATGGCCTCTTCTCCACCTATGCATACTGCCCTCTGCCCGAGGGGTTGGCATCAGTGCAAACCTGTGTGGATGGCTTCAGTGTGCTCCTTACCCCCAGGTTTTGGGTTGGATGTGGTCCATGGGAAGGCCCCTCTGAGATATTAGAGGGCAGGAGAGTGAGGTCAGAGTATCAGTTCCCCTGATTTTTTCTCGAGGGTTGGCTATTACCCTCAACTAAAGGCCAGAAACACTGTCAAGTGGGCCTTGCCTTAGAGTTACCCTGTTTAACTGCTTCTAACTTTTCCTCCTTTTGCCCCTTCAGTCTGAAGCCTCCCTTGTCCTAGACCAAGTACTGCAAGGCACCATGGTGAATTTCCCCAGCTCCTGCCACATAGTCCTAGTATCTCTTCATTAAAGTCCTCAGATTACCCAATTTAAGTTTTCTTTTCCTGTCAGGAATCTGTCTTATATAGAAGTTATTTTGGAATAGGAAAATATGCTTGTGTAATACACAGGACTATGATGGCTGTTGATATTGAGGCAAAGGGCTTAAAACTCTTTGGTGAGGTAATTGGGATATATTTTACTTGTATTAAACACAAACTTTTAATATCTCCAAGAGTACTCTGTCAAAACAAATAAAAATAAATCCATGGGCATTCTTTCTTTGAAAGAGCATTTCAAAGAAGGATGGCATGACACATGAAATAAACTAAAAACTAAAGGCTGAAAAGAAACAATGACATTTCAGATTTAGTTGTTTTAAAAAAATTCCCTAACTGTTCCAGTGTTTACTCATGTTTTCACTCTCTCACATAGTTTGGTTTCTAATGTATATAAATGAGATGTAAATTGGTGATAAAAATAAACAAAAATACATTACATGCACAAGATATTTTTCAGTCACATTTTTGCTGGCTCCCACCTAAAAGTGACAAGCAGTTCAGGCCTCTATCATTTTTCAGAATACTGAAGCAGTGGTGTGATATAGTGTGGCTAATCTCATAGAAAGTTAGTGTTTGATGGACTAGGAAGAGTCCATGGGGGAAAACTGAAGCTAACTGAATCAAAATAAAGAACTGTTATCTTGAAAAATACCTGGAGGATAAAGGGATTTGATAATATGTTGTGAGGATAGGTGGTTCTGCTCTATGTGTGGTGTCAAGGGTAGACAAGGAAAGCAATCGAGGTGAGATAATATTAGTTTTTTAAGGACAAGAGACTCCACTTCTGGATCATGGACACGTCACGAGGATGCCACTTTTAAAAATATGCCTTTCAGTTTTCTTGGTTCCCTATTGAACTTGCCGCTTATTTGAAATGAGTGTAATTATTATATGTACTCCAGGGCACGTTATGATTCAACCTTCATGTTGTATTCCTTTTTTTTTTTTGGCAGGGTTGTATATCCCAGTGATTTGCTGTTGGCTTAATAGCAAACAGGCTTTGGTTTTTATTCCTGTGACTAGAGGGGTTCATGCATTTGATGTTATATCTGGAGTGTTTGCAGTGTGCCTTTCTGCTAAGCACTGGGAATCCAGTGTTGAATAGGCAAACTAGTCCTTGTCCTCATGGGAGAAAGGAAAACCACTACAGTTGTTTTCCAGAGAAAGGACCAGAGGAAGCCCCAGAGGAAAGTGTGTGGCTAGAGATTAACTAGAGTAAAAACAGTTTCATGACAAAATCAGAATAAAATTACTTTTATCATTTATCCTCCTAAAGTAGTATGCGAACTTGCTAGTTGAGTTGGTTGTTAACCTCTAATTATGCACATCTAATTTTTTCTGTAGATAATTGTGCACATAATAAAATATACATCCTAGAATTGTTTAATTTTCACTTAAGAAGCCGAAAAGTCTACTCTTGTGGCTCTTCCACGCTGCCTGGAATAGTTACATGCCATTTATGGTTTCAGCACTTCTGCTTTAGTAGAACTGCGTTTTATTTAAATATTTCAAGGATTTTTGAAGCAAAAAATAAAAGTGAAGATAGATACTTAATATGGAGCTTAGTTTGTAGAGAGCAGTTCCGTTTGATAAAATTGTATCATATTTGAACAGGATGTAGAAAATTACTGCACATGTTCTGGCTTCAAACATACTGTCCATTTGACTCAGAAGCTAATTTGCATTGCTGGCATTTTCAATAGAGATGGGTTATTCCATCTCTCCCTATCTAGGGCAACAGGCACTATTTAGCCAACAAAAATAATCATAGAAATGAGGTATGTAAAAAAAGTTTTCTTGACCTAATCAATATTTGAGTAGCATGGAGGCAGTGACTATTTATACTATTTCCTAGAACTGGTATTTATGTATTGTGATAAAGCAAATTATAAAAATATGGTCACAAAAATGTAGGTTACTAAACATCCAACCATGCTAAATATGGCTAAAGGGATGAAGCAAAAAAATCTTAATAAGTATTTTTCTTAAATACAAGAACTCACTTTTAAAGTGTGCACTTGAGGTGGAATGAAAATGTCTCTTTTGTTAACATAATGCTTTGGGCTATTGTTCCTATTTCTAGTAGACAGTTTTTCTAGGCTACATTTCTAATTAATATACAGTTCTACAATATAGCCTTGTAAAATCCATTCTCAGAGAGGTAATATAATTTAGCAATGTCTAGTGTCTTTCTTGACAGGCTTCAAATATTTGTCATTTAAAAAGCTGTTACACATGTTGGTTTTGTGTTTGACACTTAAGGATTAAGCATCCCCACTTGTGAGGAGATGCTATACATTGAGCCTTTTGTTGCTTCTTTAGACTGCAGTTGAGGAAGACAAAGTGCAACCCCATGGACTGTACAGTCCATGGAATTCTCCAGACCAGATTACTGGAATGGGTAGCCGTTCCCTTCTCCAGGGGATCTTCCCAACCCAGGGATCGAACCCAGGTCTCCCGCATTTTAGGCAGATTCTTTACCAGCTGAGCCACCAGGGAAGCCATTGAGGAAGACAAGGAGACAGCAAATCATGCATTTTGTCAACATGCAAATACTTTCCCTTTATCTCACTACCCATGCAAGGACTATTGCCTTCATTCTGCCTGTCAGAGTTATCTTCCTAAAACAATCTTAAATGCCTCTATAAACATTCGGCATCTGGCTTTCCTGTGGCAGAGTGCTAAGGAAATGATGATGATCCAAGCCTTTTTATAAAAACATATCTGAAATCTATGTCACTGCATATGATTAAAATTTGTGATAGAGACAGAAGAAGCTTTAAAACTGAAGAAAACATTTTCTCTAGAACTGTCTTTGCTATTCTTCAAAAGGATGAAAGCTATAGGTATGAAAGTTATAATAGTTTAGAAGGAGATTGGATATATCCTTAGTGGCTTGCCAGGGTAGAACTTGCCATTATTCGTGTTAATAATAATAAAATCATAAATCATTAATTTAGAAATTTAGAATGAAAGGTGTCACAACTCAGGCTTATTCTACCTCAGTGTGATTCAATGCATGAAGCAGGGCACCCAAAGCTGGTGCTCTGGGACGACACAGAGGGATAGAGTGTGGAGGGAGGTGGGAGGGGGGTCAGGATGAGGGAGACACATATACACCTGTGGCCAATTCATGTTGATGTATGGTAAAAACCATTAGAATATTGCAATTATCCTCCAATTAAAATAATAAATAAATAAATAAATAAATCTCAAGTACTCTTAGGTGACAACTTGGCCCCAGATCATGTAGATTAAAGCACTCTTGATAATTACAAGAATAGCCTAAAATATCATATGGACATCAAGTGGGAAAGCAAACAATATTATTAGAACTTGAACATTTCCGTTTAAATGCTTTCCACATTCATAATTTCAATTGAGCTTAGAAGTAATTCTGTAAAATAGATTGGAATAATTATTTCTGCTGATCTTATGGAAGAAAAAGAACAAGAAAGAGGCTTGGTTCTTGGCCTTTTGGTACTTGGTACTATTTTGTGTCAATTCTGTGTCTTTTTATTTTTTAGTTACACAAAAACCTTTCTTGCACTCCTAGTAATTTAATCTCACTTCTATAAATCCCCTAATCTTAGCTCTTTTCTCCTTTAAGTTTACAGTTTTTCTTTCTCAGAGCATTAGTCATATTCAGGAGATGTCTCCCCTTCCCCTGAGTTTTGAGCTTCGTCCTATCTACAACAGAATCTATGGAAAATAATATATACAGAAGACAAGAGAAGAAGTGAAAGGCTAAAGAGGTTATTAGAAGCCAGAAAAGTGACAGAAAAAATTACTTTCTCTTTGAAAAGACATTAGAAGTAATATTTATGTTTAAAAAATTGAAACTAATATCAACTAAAGATCACTAGTTACTTGAGGCAAAACTTTAAATTATAAAACAAACATAAAATAGAAATATAAAAACAAGCATAAAAAAGGAATAGGAATAAATTCCTTGAAGTGTTCTGATCTGTGTCAGAGTCTTTATCACTGATATCCTCAGAATTAGATAAGATACTGTGTTTTCAAAAGCAGAAGAAGATATTATTATTTTTAATGTGAGGAATAAAAGATGTCTTTGCAAATTAAAAGGTAATAGAGGAAAAATTTTCAAAAGATATATTAAAGTTGTAGAAATATCTCAGAGTATTGTACAAAGAGATAAATAATTGGAAAATAATAAGAAAAAAGAAGAAAATAAAGGATATTCCAGAATTACCAACATTCAAAAAGAAAGAAGGAGTTCCAGAAACAAAGGACACAAGCATCAAAAATATCAAAGAGTGTTCTGTTTATGTTTTCTTCTAAGAGTTTTACAGCATCTGGCCAAAATTAAAGCAAGGTTTTTTTTTTTAATCCATCTTCTAGAGTAATGAAAATAAAAACAAAAATAAACAAATAGGACCTAATTAAATTTAAAAACTTTTGCATAGCAAAGGAAACCATAAACAAGATGAAAAGACAACCCTCCGAATGGGAGAAAATATTTGCAAATGAAGCAACTGACAAAGGATTAATCTCCCAAGTATACAAATAGCTCATGTAGGTCAAAATCAGAAAAACAAACAACCCAATCAAAAAATGGGCAGAAGATCTTAACAGACATTTCTTCAAAGAAGACATACAGATGGTCAACAAATACATGAAAAAATACTCAGCATCACTAATTATTAGAGAAATGCAAATCAAACTACAGTGAGATATCACCTCAAGCCATCAGAATGACTATCACCAGAAAAGCTTGGGGTGTGTGTGTGTGTGTGTGTGAGAGAGAAAGAGAGAGAAGGGTGTGAACATAGGTTGGGAGATTGTGAAAGTGACCTAAATACTCAGCTTTCACAATGGGAAGTCTGTAGGTAATACCAAATCTGGAAAATTAAGAAATGGCAATATTACCAACTTATATGGATGTAAGGATTTAAATTATAAGATAATCGATTAAAATAGTTGAAGTGTATTTCCTCTAAATATCAGGATGTGGAGAAAATGAAGAATAAGGGCCTGCTATTTTCTGTAACAAGCTTTTCAAGTCTTTCAACATGCACACGCATGGCTTGGATGCAGGTTAAAATGGAATTGATAACAAAACAATAGCTATAGAAAGAAAAATAGATTCATAAATAATTCCCTTATTATTGTACTTAATAAAAGCTATATATACATTATTTAAAGATCAATCTTAAAAATTATGGAGAGGTGAGAGGGAGGCTCTAGAGGGAGGGGATATATGTATACTTTTGGCTAATTCACGGTATTGCATGGCAGAAACTAATGTAATATTATAAAGCAATTATCCTCCAATTAATTTTAAAAGATTACTAGGATCATAGCATGTTTGGCTATGGCCTTGACATCATTTTAAACAATTTACATAGCTGTCTCTTCAGTAAACAACTTGGTTAGTTTTAAGAGGCTGTGAATGGTTACACTGTTGAACAAAAATTTCTGAAAAACTTTTGTGAATATGGCAGAACATTCTTCAAGCTCCTTGGAGAGAGACAACCTATTTCTGAGCTGCAGACTGTTGCTAACTCCCTCGGGCATCATACTGCCATGGTCAACATTGCCTGGAGCTTTGGTATCAAGATGGACAAGGGTTAGTTTGGAAAGAAATTTAGCTTCTCTAGGCCTGGCCCCATAGAAAGGGAAGATGGTTTATGGGGTCTTTGAATCTATTTAAATTCTCTTTGTACAGGGAAGTTTGTGAGTCTTTGAAGAAGGATGATTTTTGGAACATTTATAAAGATCTGTGACATCAATCATCAGTCACACTTTTCTTCATTTCATACTCCCTCATAACCTGGCTCTTTCATATTCTGCAGGAACTTTCCTTGTTGGGTTTCCAGTTAGTGATAGAGACATAGCTTCAAGCTCAAAAAGTCCTTAAGACATGAAGTTGTGAATCACTAGAGAAAATATCCCTATTTTAGCATTTTCTTCAGAGGGAGTATCACGTTTTCTGATCACAGAGTGAAAGCCAACATTGAAAGCTGGCCACCCTTTTGATCCTTCCCACTTAACACCTGGATCACAGCTTTTCAGGTTTCCAGTGATTTTTAGAATAATGCCTAGCAGAGTCCAACCCATTTATTTTTCCCTGTCAATGAAACCCACACTGTGGCATTTAATTGATCCCTCTGCTGGAGGAAGCTCCCCACCTGTACCTGGCCTCATCCTGTTCTCACACTCTCTCACACTCTTTCCTTCCCACTTAACACCAGATCACATCTTTTCAGGTTTCCAGTGATTTTTAGAATAATGCCTAGCAGAGTCCAACCCATTTATTTTCCTTGTCAATGAAACCCTCACCGTGGCATTTAATTAATCCCTGTGCTGGAAGAAGCTCCCTAGCTGTACCTGACCTTGTCCCATTCTCCCCAAATACACTGTCACATTTGACTTCTATGCTTCCATTTTCAGCACATCATTTCCAGGAAGGTAGACTAGCTGCCTCTGTGGTAGGTTTATCATGACAATTAAACAGCTAATAACAGGGTAATGCACTAATTGCCCATTTCTCCCTTTGGACTATAGGATTTATAAGGACAGAAACTTTATTTTGTTTACACTATTGCTTTTTCCAGACTTTATATAATGCCTGACCCTGGCATAGGAGGGACTCAATAAATATATGTTGATTTGAGTGGATTTGTTATGTTCCTACTTATTTTTTATATTTTTACACACTATGTCATAATGGCAACATTTTGGTCTTTCTTTATCTATACCACCTGTAAATGAAAAACACATATTAATCTGTATGTGCACGTCACAGAGAGATTATGGGAACTGCTTGAACTTCCACCCAAATTAAAATGTTAAAATCTGCAAAGTGCTTGACTTTCTAAAAAGAGAAATTCTTGGAATCCATTAACAAATAAATGTGTCTTCATTCGTGTTATAGTTGGTCTAGAGATGATGGGACAACGTCTAATATGCTTGAGGACTGCATTAGATGAGTGCCAGGTCATCTGACACACTAAAATGCTCTTAATGTAATTTGTTCACAATCTCTCTATTTTATTACAGCCGGGGCACCGACAATAGACTGCCCCACCGGCGGCAGACAGTTCTCCGTGAGAAGGGGAGACGCTTAGCGAACCGAGGACCAGCGTACATGTTTAATGACCACTCAACAAGCCTATCTATTGAGGAGGAACGCTTTTTAGATGCAGCCGAGTATGGTAACATCCCAGTGGTAAGGAAGATGTTGGAAGAATGCCTCTCACTCAATGTCAATTGTGTGGATTACATGGGCCAGAACGCCCTGCAGCTGGCAGTGGCTAATGAGCATCTGGAAATTACAGAACTTCTTCTCAAGAAAGAAAATCTCTCGCGCGTTGGGGATGCCTTGCTTTTAGCTATTAGTAAAGGTTATGTTCGGATTGTGGAAGCCATTCTCAGTCACCCAGCTTTTGCTGAAGGCAAGCGGTTAGCAACCAGCCCCAGTCAGTCTGAACTCCAGCAAGATGATTTTTATGCATATGATGAAGACGGGACACGGTTCTCCCATGACGTGACCCCAATCATTCTGGCTGCCCACTGCCAGGAATATGAAATTGTGCACACCCTCTTGCGGAAGGGTGCTCGGATCGAACGACCTCATGACTATTTCTGCAAGTGCGGCGAATGCAACCAGAAACAGAAGCATGACTCCTTCAGCCACTCCAGATCTAGAATTAATGCCTACAAAGGCCTGGCGAGCCCAGCTTACCTGTCATTGTCTAGCGAAGACCCAGTCATGACAGCTTTAGAGCTTAGCAATGAGCTGGCAGTGCTGGCCAACATAGAGAAGGAGTTCAAGGTAGGTTTTTAACAAGTCGGGGTCAAGGTGAATTTATAAGCTTCCACTATGTACTCACACTCTGTTAGGTATCATAGATAGCAGGCAATTTTATATATTTGATTCAACAAGTTCTTTATTATGTAGAGCAAAGGTTGTGGTTACTACCATTTGGAGATGATCGACTATAAACTAGACATTTTGTATTTATTATGTCTGGTACCTATTACACCCTTGGGAGGATCTTAGTTCCTTTTCAGATGCAGAAATTGAGGTATAGAAAGGTTAAGTAAGGCCCAAGATCCACAGCTGGTGAAATGACAGAGCTGGGATCAGAACTCAGGGATGCAGACTCTAAAACCCAGGTCTGTCTCCTCTGTCTCTGTTTCTATATTCAGATCATGGTGATAGCTACTGTTGAGGTCAGAAAGATGAGTAAGATAAAGGAAGTCATAGTCTGACTTGAGAGACAGAGGCATGCATGTATACATTTGTTATAAAGATGCATAAAAGTACTAGGTAGGGCTATAAGCAGTGTGCTGTAGCAGTTCAGAGAAAGCAGTATTTAATTCAGATTAGATGTCAGAGAAGTTACGTGAAAAATGGTATTTCAGCTGCATATGGCAGAATCAGTAGCATATTTGAAGGCAGAGGATGAAGGAGAAGATATTTTAGGCCAAGGTAACAGCCAAAACTAAAGCTTGTAGATGTGGGAGAAGTAGTCAAATATAATTGCTTTACGGTGTGGTATTTATGTCTGCTCTACAACGAAGTGAATCGGCCATATATATACATATGCCCCCTCCCTTCTGAATCCCCCTCCGTCCCCTTGATTGCACTCCTCCAGATCATCACAGAGCGCTGAGATGAGCTCGCTGTGCTTTGATGTGGTCCCACTAGCTGCCTGTTTTATATCTGACATATTCACAAGGTAGTGCTCATATGTCAACGTTGCCCTCTCCACTTGTCCCACTCTTCCCTTCCCGCCCTGAGTCCACATGTCCTTTCTCTAAGTCTGTGTCTCTGTTCCTGCTTCAAGGGAACTTTGAGCGATCTCTAAATGAGAGGTAAGTGGGGGAGACACGCTGCCAGACCTTGCCATTGTCTGCATGGTTTGTGCTTCATTTGGAGAGGGTGAAAGTTCAGATTCCTCGTCCGAGGTCACACAGTCATACACACACACCTTTAAATTTCCTCCACAGGTTATCTGACCTTTCTTACAGTGTTCATCATGTTCAGCTGTATGTTACTATTTAGGGTGGGCTTTTCCTCTTGACTCAGCTATATACTGCTTGGAATCAGGCCTGATTCATCAAATACAGTATTACACAAAGATAAACATTGGTTTCATTTTCTCGATTCTTTATGCTGTGAGAAAGCGTGTCTCTCTGTTCCGAACCTTGGGGTCTCTCCAGTGCAGTTTCTTGGTGCTTCTGTCACTGAAGGAACACTGCAAACCCCAGCCTAGCATGTGTCTCTATTCAGGTCCTGTCTGTCCAGGTGAGGAGGGCAGGTCACTGATGACTGAAGGCTTCCGATGGTCCCCAGCATGGGGGATGCTGCTTTCCTTCTGGCTCCCTGGCAGCTGAGGATGCAGGACAAGCAGATGATCTCTTCCAACAATGTCTCATTGTTTCCTACGCCTCACTTTGCTCCCAGGACTCAGGGAGGCAGGGAACTATGCTCTCTTGGAAATCTGGTTAATACGATCTTAAAATTTATATTTCATTTTTATGAAACTTTACTGCTTAGGTTTCAACATTTCTGTTTCTGTAATTGTATCTTTGTTTACACGATACTCCAAACCATTCTTCATTCATTCATTCACTTGCTTACATCTTCTGAGCCCATGGTTGTAGCAAATATTGTACTGGGGAGAGTCAAGAATGAAGGTGGAGATATTGCACAGCACAAAGACAGTTCAGTCAGTAACCCTGCCCTCAATTAACTTGTAATTTAATAGGAGAGCAAAGGCCTGTGTGATGGGTGGGCTGGTGGGCCAAAGGTGAAAGAATCACATCTAATCAGAATGCAAATTTTTCATTGTCCCTAAATGCATTGCATAATGTGAAGGCCGCTTGAGGTTTATGATAAATTAGGGATCTGGATATCCCTTTGTTTGTTCATCGCACACTGTTTCTGCCCACCCAGGTGCAAGGTAAATGGATCAGGCACTTTCCCTCCAGCCCTGCTTTCTCTGTGTAGGTCCACACTTTTAGCCTCTAATCAGGCTCACCCTTTGCTTAATGCCCGAACTCCATGAAGGGTTAATGGCAAAGAAAAGGTAACTCTCTGAAAACACAAATCTCTTTAATAATATGTTATTCTTAATATCTTAAAAAAAATCATCCTCAAGGATTAAAGTATACTGTTAAAAGAGGGTAGCAGTTTTAAAAATGTTTTTAAAAGTACATCCTAGAACTTGACAATTTAACAACTTTTCTAATTAGAAATTTGACTCCCCAAATCCTTGTATTACACAAGGAGAAAGTCCAGTTCTGGGCTGTTTTTAAAAGCTGTTGGAAAATACAAAACAAGAAAGCATAATGTTTTCTTTCTCACCAGACAGGACGCTCTAGAACAATTATTTTATTCTCCCAGACTCTGTTGGCCTATAGAGGCAAGAACAGCCTCTTGTGAGAATGCGCCGCCATGACTCTCACGTGTAAACTCAGGGTAAGCATTTTGTGCTACCATGCACGCTGGTGTGATGGTGCTAAACCTGCTCCAGCAGCCCAGCCTCAGTTTACAACAGGATGGGACCCAAAAGGGCTTGGTGTCTCTGGTGAGATTTGCTAAATCTGCTGCTCTATCCTTCAAGAATAACTTCTGTTTTCTTATTTTAAAAGAATATAGTTGACCCTTGAACAACACGAGTTTGAAGTATATGGGTTCACTTACATGTGGCTTATTTTCACTAAATATGCACTACAGTACCACACAAGCCCAGGCTGGTTGAATCCATGGGTGTGGAACAGTGGATGCCAAGGGCCTTCTGGAGAGTTATGTGTGGAGTTTTCACTCAGTAGAATACTGGTTCTCCTTCCCTCTACTTTGTTCAAAGGTCACCTTACATGATTATGTTAAAAAATAGCAATTTATTTATTTATTTAAGATTCTAGGGTATAAAAAATAGTAATTTAAACATGAAAAATTTAAAAATAATTTCTAATTTTGATACTGCAACAAGCCAATGTGTATCCTTCCAGAAATAAACACTGATACTGCAACATGCCAACATGTATCCTTCCAGTCTAATTTTTAGTAGTCAAGCCCCTTAGAGGCTCAGGGACCAAAGACTGAAGGATCTAAGATACCTCACAGGGACCTGAAATATTGTACTGGCAACAGGCAATCCTCTCTGCTCGTGGTCATAAATTCTTTTGCTTCCTTTTCACCTGAAAAACATTTGAAAAATGCTGTGCTCATGAGTACATTTTAAAGTTGGCATCTAAATTTATTTAGTTTTAAGTTTAAATAATTTTAAAAGGTATAATTTCTGCCCAGCCTAAATATTAACATTTAAAAATAGATATCTTAAATGGCTGCTTCAGATGTATCTAGGGGCCTTTAAGTGCTGTGATTTTATACATACCATCACCTATTTTAAAAATAAACAACCTTCTCTTTAGTATTCGTTAACAGTTACATCTTTCCTTTTCTCCTTAAACTTGTATTCTAGTCCATTTTCTTCCACAAATGTGATTTCTAATGCAGTAGTTTTTTATTGTAAAGGCCTTTATAGATCATCAATTATATATATATGTATATACATATATATAATATGTATCTTTTTAATATATGACATATTGCATAACACATATGTAACGTGTGTTTATAAGAAATTTTAGAATTTATTTTACTTCCTGTTATCATCAGTCTCTAGGTATTTAAAATATTCTGGAAATACTTACCATTATTTTTATTAGCAGTATGTTTGATCAAAACTACATAAATTGAACATAATTGTTCAAAATAATATACACAAATTCTGAAAAATAAATTTAAAATATATGACACATTTCCAATTGGAAATGAATTTTAAAGGAACAAGTCATATCCATGCTTTTGTTATGTATTTAATGAAAGAAAAACTTACAACCTGTTAAAACAGCTTGATTTGTCAGCCAGCATATTGTTTTAGTTTTTGTTAATGAAATATGTAAATTATTAATGATTTTATGGAATAGAATTAAAAGATAGTGGACTATATTTGGGATAAATATTTCTTGATATGATTTGATAACTATCTTACTGAATTACCCACACTGACCTGAAACAAATCACATAAAAGTTTTATCCATGTGCTTTAGCCTATAGCCTATGAAAATTTTTGAGTCCTGGAAACCATTCCAAGTCACAGTAAAAAGACTCATCCTCATTAAACTTTTCTGCCTTGCACATTTGTGATGTCTTTCTTTTAAGTTAATGATACATCCAAAAGATGAGTACTAAGAATGGTTTTAAATAAGGGTAAAGTAAACTTGTTTACAAAACAGAAGCAGAGTCACAGATGTAGAAAATAAACTTATGGTTATCAGGGTGAAGAGGATAAATTGGGAAATTGGGATTGACATATACACTCTGCTGCTGCTGCTGCTGCATCACTTCAGTCGTGTCCGACTCTGTGCGACCCCATAGATGGCAGCCCACCAGGCTCCCCAGTCCCTGGGATTCTCCAGGCAAGAACACTGGAGCGGGTTGCCATTTCCTTCTCCAATGCATGAAAGTGAAAAGTGAAAGTGAAGTCTCTCAGTCGTGTCCAACTCTGTGCGGCCCCATGGACTGTAGCCCACCAGGCTCCTCCATCCATGGGATTTTCCAGGCAAGAGTACTGGAGTGGGGTGCCATTGCCTTCTCTGCATATACACTCTACTATATATAAAATAGATGACTAATAAGAACCTACTGTATAGCACAGGGAACTCTACTCAGTACTCTGTAATGATCTATATGGGAAGAAAAATCTAAAAGAAATAGGTTTATGTATATGTATGATTGATGCCCTTTGCTGTATACCTGAAACTAACATTGTAAATCAACTATGCTCCAATAAAATTTTTAAATGAATAATTTTAAATAATCACTTAATTTAAATAACACGAAGTAGTGAATTTTGTATTCAGTACTCCCTACTATTTAGCCTCTTGATGAAAGTGAGAGAGGAGAGTGAAAAAGTTGGCTTAAAGCTCAACATTCAGAAAATGAAGATCATGGCATCTGGTCCCATCATTTCATGAGAAATAGATGGGGAAACAGTGGAAACAGTGTCAGACTTTATTTTGGGAGGCTCCAAAATCACTGCAGATGGTGATTGCAGCCATGAAATTAAAAGATGCTTACTCCTTGGAAGGAAAGTTATGACCAACCTAGATAGCATATTCAAAAGCAGAGACATTACTTTGTCCACAAAGGTCTGTCTAGTCAAGGCTATGGTTTTTCCAGTGGTCATGTATGGATGTGAGAGCTGGACTAAGAAGAAAGCTGAGTGCTGAAGAATTGATGCTTTTGAACTGTGGTGTTGGAGAAGACTCTTGAGAGTCCCTTGGATTACAAGGAGATCCAACCATTGCATTCTAAAGGAGATCAGCCCTGGGTTTTCTTTGGAAGGAATGATGCTGAAGCTGAAACTCCAGTACTTTAGCCACCTCATGCAAAGAGTTGACTCATTGGAAAAGACTCTGATGCTGGGAGGGATTGGGAGCACGAGGAGAAGGGGACGATGGAGGATGAGATGGCTGGATGGCATCACTGAATCAATGGACATGAGTCTGAGTGAACTCTGGGAGTTGGTGATGGACAGGGAAGTCTGGCATGCTACAATTCATGGGGTTGCAAAGAGTCAGACATGACTGAGTGACTGAATTGAACTGATTCCCTGCTGATGTCTTCTTAATGCCCTTTCATTTAAGAAGTATGCATTCTTTGACAGCTGTTGAAGAATGAAGAGGCAAAGTACATTAAAATTCTTCTAAATTCAGAACATCCCAACATGAACTGGCATGATGTATTCCTATCATTTAGCTTTATCTTCATTGGAAATGTGTATTAAGGAAAGGAAATACAGGAAACCCCTCAGGGTCTGTGGTACCTGAATTAATTATTAAAGGGGAATTTCCATTGTTTGCTGCAGGGGTGAGTGAGTGTGGAGAATTTTTTTTAAAGGGAAAAATGATCTGTTCTCAAGAAAATTAGTTACAGGAAAGTTGAGGACCTAGAAATATTTCTCTTAAAACTATCAGTGTTCTGTGGCCCTTGAAAAGTCTTCATATTTCTCTATTTGAAGGCAATTAATCTATTAGAGTTAGAGATGAGAACGATCACAAAAATCGTAAACTGCAATATATAGTTTCTCTGAGCTCCTCCTAAATTCTCCTATTCTGTATTAATCCATAGTTGTTTAACAAAAGAGGACAGAGCAGGTGCAACTGAGTTCCTAAGGCAACTGTAGTCTGGCACTTTGACTCTTCTAGACAGAATGAATTGCACTCATTACCAGAATCATCAGGTCTGAAGATGGATCTATGCAGAGGTCACAGCCAGAACACAGCAGAGAAATCTAACAGTTAGATGGGACCTCAGGAATAGAAGAAAACCAGCAGACCTGAGAGATTCCAGGTCTTCACAGTGAATGGGGGAGAAGCCAGATTTAAAGTTTCACCCGTTCAAGTTCAATCTTCATATACTGAGTTTTTATCAATAACTTTTTACTTTGGTAGAAAGAGACCTCAGCCAGCTTAAGTTAAACTTGGGCTAAGCCTAATTTTGGCAATATATACTCAGAATTTTGACCGCTTTTGATATTGGGAAAGGAGAGTGTAACACCTCACTTCTCTCCTTGACTCAAGATTAAGAATCATCATAAAGGCAAAAGGGTCAGTGCTAGTTTTATAGCAAAGCATTCTTCGAAATTTTGAACTTCCTTTTACTATTTCAGAATTTACCTATGACCTATGTCTCTGAACACTTTTTAAGCCTATTTGCATTTTAGATTGTGGTAACGTTTCCTTTAATTACCCTAAAATCACCTTCTCTATAAATGTCAGGGATTTCCCTCTATCCTGTCATTGTGGAAAAATAGATTTTCTGAAGCTTCACCAGATCCTGCCAGTCTTCCTGGGGCCATGTATCTAAACAGGCACCTGGCTGTCCAGATACCTCTGCCATTGACTTAGACAAAAGGGAAGACACTACTATGCTTGTTTTTAAACTGCTGCTATGTTCTGGCATTCAAAATGTTCAAAGATGCCTAGCATTGTTTGAAAAAGAAGTAACCTTGTAAGAAACAGACCAAGTTGAAAAGCAGTTTTTGTTAGCAGAAAGGCAGTGTGACTGTCATCATACCTTAGTAGGGTGACAGAGGATTTGCTTGCATGCAAAATAGCCTACAGAGGCACAAGACAAAGGTCCAGGCCAAAGGGAAATGAGGAAATGGACCACTGTCGAGATTAATGAATTATTCTAAGTGGTTTCCAAAATCACTGCAGATGGTGACTGCAGCCATGAAATTAAAAGATGCTTACTCCTTGGAACGAAAGTTATGACCAACCTAGGTAGCATATTCAAAAACAGAGACATTACTTTGCCAGCTAAGGTCCGTCTCGTCAAGGCTATGGTTTTTCCAGTGTTCATGTATGAATGTGAGAACTGGACTGTGAAGAAAGCTGAGCACCAAAGAATTGATGCTTTTGTACTGTGGTGTTGGAGAAGACTCTTGAAAGTCCCTTGGACTGCAAGGAGATCCAACCAGTCCATTCTAAAGGAGGTCAGTCCTGGGTGTTCTTTGGAAGGAACGATACTAAAGCTGAAGCTCCAGTACTCTGGCCACCTCATGCAAAGAGTTGACTCATTGGAAAAGACTCTGATGCTGGGAGGGATTGGGGGCAGGAGGAGATGGGGACGACAGAGGATGAGGTGGCTGGATGACATCACCAACTTGTTGGACGTGAGTTTGAGTGAACTCCGGGATTTGGTGATGGACAGGGAAGCCTGGCGTGCTGCAATTCATGGGGTCGCAAAGAGTCGGACATGATTGAGCGACTGAACTGAACTGACCTTATAATCTAACTTTATGATACAACAGCTTTTAAGTTCTCCATATGGTAAAGAATCTGCCTATAATGTGGGAGACCTGGGTTCAATCCCTGGGTTGGGAAGATCCCTTGGAGAAGGGAAAGACTACCCACTCAAGTATTCTGGCCTGAATAATTCCATGAACTGTATAGTCCATGGGGTCTCAAAAAGCCTGTCATGACTGAGCGACTTTCACTAGATTCATCATAACTTTTCTTCCAAGGAGCAAGCATCTTTTAATTTCATGGCTTCATTCACTGTCTGAGGTGATTTTAGAGCCCAAGAAAATAAATTCTGTCACTGTTTCCATTTTTTCCTCATCTGTTTGCCATGAAGTGATACTATTGGATGTCATGATCTTTGTTTTTTGAATATTGAGTTTTAAGCCAGCTTTTTCACTCTCCTCTGTCACCTTCATCAGGAGGCTCTTTAGTTCCTCTTCACTTTCTGCCATTAGGTTACTGTCATCTGCATGTCTGTTTTTATTGATGTTTCTCCTGACAATCTTAATTCCAGCTTGTGCTTCCTCCAGCCTGGCATTTCACATGATGTACTCTGCATATAAGTTACATAAGCAGGGTGACAATATACAGCTTTGACGTATTCCTTTCTCAGTTTTGAACTGGTCCATTGTTCCATGTCCAGTTCTAACTGTGGTTTCTTGACCTTCATACAGGTTTCTCAGGAGGCAGGTAAGGGGGTCTGGTATTCCCATCTCTTTCAGAATTTTCCACAGTTTGTTGTGATCTACAGTCTGCTCAAGAGAGGCAGATACATGAACAAACGCTGTAAAGTGTATGAGTCTGTTCTTGTCTTTGACTTTCCTATCAGTTTAAATAGACGGACAGAGAAAATCCATTCTTGCAAAATTTTAGATCCAGTCAATAGTTAGGAAGGGAAGTTAAGTGCAGCGGTTTGTAACCTGAGAGCCCTCAGCCCCTGAAGCCTCTGTTTACCTTCATGGCTGCCCTTTAAGCTTCATGGCTTCAGCTGAACCTGAGAATTTCTATGTAGAAGGAAGAATGAAAACTGGAATCAAACACTGTATTAAGTTAAATAAGTAGCTGCTGCTGTGGCAACAATCAGCATAAAAATGAGGAGCAGCTGACATATCTAGGAAAATGCCTGTCTTCAATTCTTGTCTGAAATTGTATCTCACCTCCTGTTACCTTTTCTGTAGAGCAGTATCTGATTACCTTTTATGTCCCTCACAGCCGTGAGTAGTAGGTGCTGTATAAGTACTTGTTACTCTTCTGTACACCAGCTGTGACAGGGCTCAGGGATCATCGTGCCATTTAGTGACAATTAATTCTGAAGAGCAGGAAAGCCCGAGTTGCTTGTGGTTCCAAGAGCATGGCTGGTTAATTCAGTCACAAGCTGGATAATGATAGTCTATGCTTTTTTTATTCTACAAGAACGCAATCTCATTTTAAAAATTCCATCTGAAATAGAACGTGGTATCTATCAGAGCACTGGTTGCTGAATATTTGTAGAACATTTGTTGAAATAACGAATGAATGAATAATTGTTTTATTTTCAGTACATTCAAGTGATATTCAATGTTGATGAAAATAATCAATAAACAATCTATAATAGGCTTAGAAGAGAGTTTTATTTGAGCCAAACTGAAGCCCGGAAGACAGCCTCTCATAATTCTGAGGAACTGATCTGGAAAAGCACGGTTTTTAGTACAGTTTTATATCTTGTCAGAATAAAGAACATTAAGCAAGTCAGGGATACATTCCTTCAAGGTTTCAAAACACAGGTCAGCATGTACACAGTCAGTCTGGCCTTGGCACCTGGGAAAGGAATCTTATCAAAAAGGAGGACCAGTATTGGCTTCCCAGGAAGGGAGGCGTTTAATTTTTATTTTTAACATGGACATTCCTTACTTCTGGTCAGTGTGCCCTTTTCTTAATAATTAAAGCAGATGTACAATATATGTTTTGACAGGCCACAAACAGGCTATTTTAGTTAGCTTAAATTTAAGTTAACTCATGCATAAGCCAGAATGACTTACCCATGCCTTAATATGTGAAAATATCTTTTATCACTAGGAATTTCATCATGGTTTTATATTTTTTAGTGCAATTTTGTGTCAAGGTACTGAGATGACTTGGGTATTTATGAAATGATGAAAACAACAACAATAATAATTACCATTGATTCAACCCATCCCTGAGCCAAGAAGTTAGCATTTGTTATCTTGTGTAACATTCACAGCAACCTTAGGAAGAACCTTATATTATTATCCCTACTTTACAAATAAGAATTTTGAGGCTGTAAGAGCTTAAGTAATTTTCCCAACTCATGCACCTAGTAAGTGACTGTACTTAACTTGAAATCCAAGTCTCCCCTTATCCAAAACTCACTCAATTAGTGTTGGTTCATGAGAATTAAAACATGCATTTTCCTCACCCTTTTAATTTCTATATAGCAGCCTTTTCTTTATATGGAATTATGCATTAAAATTATACACTGTATCTTCTACTATATAAAAATCCAACTAAAATTGCCCTTTGAAAGGATAATTGTATCAGGGTCTTTTTATGTTTTATAATCGTTATGTTCTATTAACCCACTATCAGTCATCTCTTTAAAAGTCAAAGGTTAATAGGCAGGCACCCACTTTTAATTTATTAATGTATGGTGTGAATGTGTGAGCCAAAGGCAGAATCAAATCAACAGCCAGCTTCACTTTTTCTTTCAAAAAACTGAATTCACAGTGTTAAGTCTGGCTTACGAACTACTGCCAATATCTCACTTTAAGTGAGTACATTTCAGTGTGAGAGAACATAAATATGAAAACATTTGTAAGTGATTCCCAAGGTGAAAAAAAGCGTACATTTCTAAAAGCAGTCTTATTCTTTTTTTTTTTTTAATGGGTTTTTGTTTTGTTTTTGCTTGGGATATATCTTGTGAATTAGCAATGAGTTGGAAATAATTTTTAAGATATTGAACAGCAAAGAATGCCTGTACTGTATTAACTCATGTGGTTTCTACTAAAAATATTACCCCATATTTGAAGGGTCATACCCTCCTTTGAAATATCTAATTTCACATGAGACTTATTGGAATTCTAGAGAGTATTGGTTTTGAGTCTTACATTTTTGTCTCCATAAGGACTAAGGATACATCTAGAATTGAGTGCTACAGACAAGAGAGGCCAGGTATATTAAATTTTGTCATAAGTCCATGAGTTCTTACTAATGTCAAGAAACAGCTTGTTTTCAGGTCTTGCCTTTGATGATATAATACAATAATTATGTTTATCAAGTGCTTGATATGCACTTCCTTTATGTATATTCTTTTCTTTACATATATTCTTTTTTTATACATAAAGAAATGTGTGATTTCTTTAGCACAACTAATCTCATTACGCCTTGCTTTTTTTTTTTAATCTGTAAAATGAGAATAATAATGGCACCTACCTCAAAGATTGATTTTAAGTTACCTTAGAGCACATGGCTAAAAATTGGAAGAGCTGGGATTTGATCACAAGTATATCTAACCTTGGGCTTCCCAGGTGGTGCTAGTGATTAAAGAAGCTGCCTGCCATAGGAGATATAAGAGACGTGAGTTTGATCCCTGGGTCAGGAAGATCCCATGGTGGAGGGCATGGCAACCCACTCCAGTATTCTTGCCTGGAGAATCCCATGTACAGAGGAGCTTGGCAGGCTACAGTCCATAGGGTCACAAAGAGTCAGACATGACTGAAGCAACTTAGCATGTGATTTGCACACATTTAAACTTAAAAGCCCAAGCTCCTAACCACTATAACATGAAATAGTGGGCATGGACAACATATGTACTTCCACATCTCAAAGGTCTTCCCCATGACCTTAACTGACTATTTCACAAAAGGGGAAGAGCTGTTTCCTCGTGACCTTGTTTATACTATCTGACCAGATACCTATGGAAAATAGTTTGAGTCATTCTCAATTGAGACATAGTTTATGAAATTCCTTTTATAGATTTGTTTGAACCTACAGTTAGCAAAGTGAAACTAACAGGGAGGAGCCCAAGTAGGTCCTTTGCATACACTTAGGTTGAAACTGTTTTCCATATAGACTCCCACAATGTTACCTTATTGACATATCTCGAGCCTCTCATATTTCTCCAATATCTTCTTCTCTTGATCCCTGCAAGGAATCTTTTTATCCTATAACACTGGTGACTTCAAAATGGAGGGGACAACTAATTCTGAATCTGAAAAGCTGATTTAAGAGTAAACTCTGCTGTGGAGGCTGTGACCTTAGTTTTTTGATGTGCAAAATGGAAATCATATTTACCTGGCTTACCTTGCAGCTCATCATAGATCGAAACAGAAAAGCATTCTACAAAGAGACAAAGTGACAAAACTCTTACAGGCAAAGTGCAGCCAAACAAGGTTAAATTTAAAGCCTCATTTTGGTGCCTAGTGGCTGCAGTTTTGGATGTAACCTAAGTGATTAAGGTGACTGTGAAGATTAACTGAGATTCTATGATCCACTTGCAATGAAACAAATTCTAGCTAATAGATTTCCTTTATTAACATTGGGTTATGAATGGCCTTATTTCCATGTAAGAGAATACAGACGAAGGAAATTTTAGAAAGACCTGAATGAAGATATATATAAATGGTGTATGTAAATTCAAAATGAGTATTTGATGTTTAAATATGATCTGTAGTCTCCAAATCCTCTCAATATGCTACTAGGTCCTCAGCAGTAATTTATAACGAAAGCATTTTCATTAAATTTCCTTTTATCCAAAGAGTCTCAATTTGCAGACTTTATATTAGATCTTGTCTTTTGATCCCATAAGTTTGATAAGTAAAGTTCCTCAATAACAATTTAGTAAATAGATAAGTGATATACGTTTGCTTTCCTTGAAACCTTTCCAAATGTTGTGTTTCTCAAGTTTATCAACACAGTATATAAAGTCTTCCAAAGACCTAGCAAATGTATGTATTATGTGCCTAGCTGATGAAGTTATGAACATAGGAGATATGATGTGTGCAAGAAAGTATGATCATAATATGGGAAGAGTTGCTAACTTTTTACTTCTCCTGAACCAGCAGGTGAGTTTGGTGTAGTACAGTAATTTTTGGCAACTTTCATTGTGTATTAGACAAATTTCCTCTTTTGAATATAAGAGCAGTCTTTATGGTGCTAATATATTTCAGAGCTCACTCAACAGAATAGAAACTGAAGCATGTTATAAAGAATAATAAACCTAGAAATAGAGCTTTTTTATTCTCTACAGTCAAATCACTGATAAATTCTACAGTGTAACATAGTAAAATGTGATACTTCTACTTTTTTTTTTTTTTGCTTTGCTTTATCTTTCCTAGAATGACTACAAAAAACTGTCAATGCAGTGCAAAGATTTTGTTGTTGGACTCCTTGATCTGTGCAGAAATACTGAAGAAGTAGAAGCCATTCTGAATGGGGATGTTGAAATACGCCACAGTGGTGGAGATCACGGTCGTCCTAACCTCAGCCGTTTAAAACTTGCCATTAAGTATGACGTAAAAAAAGTAAGATCAGGCACAAAGCCCTTTTATGTTATTTCAGTTTTTATTGGTGCTAAATCAAGATGAAGGATTGGCATAATTAGGTTAAGCTGGGTTTTTCTAATTAATTGTTCTAGGTAGGATCTCTAGTAAATTCTAAGTGCCTGGCAGTGACATATGTCACCTACACTAAATGCTGGTCTTTAAAAATCTAGACTTGCTTCTGCAATGATTGACACTTTCTTTTACTTAATGAATGATGCAAAAATGGCTTTTTGTTTTCAAAATACAAGGCATTTGTTGTATGATGGGAACATCATTATTTAAGACCCATCTCCACTTATTAATTTAGTCCACTTTTGGACCAATGCCTTCAGTTCCTTCTTTAGTGCATTTGAATCTCCTGTGTCTTTATTTGTGGAATAATCTTAGTCTCTGTCTTCAGGCAGTGCCTCCTATTCTTGACTGGTTTCTTAAGTTACATAAGATATGTTTATTTTTTTTTCTTAAAAAATTGTTTATTGAGATATAACATGTATTCCATAAACAGCACATATCTTAAGTTATATGTAAACTCATTAATTCTTAAAATTTCACACTTTTTAAAAAATCTATTTATTTGGAGGCTAATTACTTTACAATATTATATTGGTTTTGTTATATATTGACATGAATCCACCATGGGTTTACATGTGTTCTCCATCCTGAACCCCCATCCCACCTCCCTCCCCATCCCCTCCCTCTGGGTCATCCCAGTGCACCAGCCCCAAGCACCCTGTATCATGCATCGAACCTGGACTGGTGATCCATTTCACATATGGTAATACACATGTTTCAATGCCATTCTCCCAAACCATCCCACCCTCACCCTCTCCCACAGAGTCCAAAAGACTGTT
>SJYA01002123.1:0-17577 GCA_006410615.1 Neotragus moschatus | reverse complement strand
AACTCTGGGAGTTGGTGATGGACAGGGAGGCCTGGCGTGCTTCGATTCATGGGGTCGCAAAGAGTCAGAGAAGACTGAGCGACTGAATTGAACTGAACTGAACTGAACCCTCAGTTTTGTTGTTATTGTATGTCTGTTTTCTCAGTCATTTACTTGCATATTAAATGAGAATATTGAAACGAAGTGATCATATAAGGCTCTTTTTCATGTTATAATTTGAAAACTAATTTTTGACTTCAAGAAAGTGTTTACCCTGAACCTCATCTCATTGCTTACTCCCAACCAAGTCACATATTCAAGTGTTCTCCACAGTGAAAATTTAGTGTAATCTCACATTTTTAAGCAAACTGTAAAACCATTCCTCTTTCTGAGGTGAGAATAATCATTTTACAGCATAATTCTAATTATGACATTCTCTAAATTTAAACATAGCATAATTCAGGTAACTAATACTTACCGAGTGATTATGATATTCCAGGTACTTTTCTCAGTGCTTCTTGTGGTACAAGTTGCTTGCTCTTTAAATAATCTTATAAATGAGGGTTTTTTTTTTTCTATCAGCCCATTTCACAGATAAAGAAACTGAGACATACAGTTCACAGTTCTAAACACTCTGCTGCCTTCTCTCATAGGATTATGGACAACGCATTTTCTGCACTGCTCTTAGGATAAAGTTCAATTCCTAACAAAGCTGGTAGAGTCCTTCAAGGATTGAGTTCGTGCTTATTAGCCTGATTTCTGGTCATGTATTTTCCCAGTACTCTGTTGTGATTATACTGTACTCATTACAGCTCTTCTGAAAGGTGGCCTTGAGGTGAGAGGAAGAATATACCGTTTCTTTTGCCTCTAACATTCCTCCCTTTGCGTGGGTAACAAAAATGCCATAGTTCAGAATTCACATCATCTAGGAAAGTACTGTATTTCAGGGTCCCTCCTCTGGTGCTCCTATATATCTGTCTACTCCTACTGTGCTGCTGCTGCTAAGTCGCTTCAGTCGTTTCTGACTCTGTGCAACCCCATAGCNCGTTTCTTTTGCCTCTAACATTCCTCCCTTTGCGTGGGTAACAAAAATGCCATAGTTCAGAATTCACATCATCTAGGAAAGTACTGTATTTCAGGGTCCCTCCTCTGGTGCTCCTATATATCTGTCTACTCCTACTGTGCTGCTGCTGCTAAGTCGCTTCAGTCGTTTCTGACTCTGTGCAACCCCATAGCCGGCAGCCCACCAGGCTCCGCTGTCCTGGGATTCTCCAGGCAAGAACACTGGAGTGGGTTGCCATTTCCGTCTCCAATGCATGAAAGTGAAAAGTGAAAGTGAAGTCGCTCAGTTGTGTCTGATTCTTCACAACCCGATGGACTGCAGCCCACCAGGCTCCTCTGTCCATGGGATTTTCCAGGCAAGAGTACTGGAGTGGGGTGCCATTGCCTTCTCTGACTCCTACTGTAGCACGCCTTATAGGATGCTGAAATCGCCTGTTTATACCACGCTTCTTTCTGTGGGTGGAAACTACATATCCTTGGAGCCTAACATGTGTTTTTACTCAAATATTTATTGAATTCATAAAAGAAGGAAGTGTGGTTTCCTTTTTTTCCTCTTCTCATCTCACATTCCTAATACTGCCATGTAAATTCTGAGAAAATACAGTGAATTCCATACTGCTATGAATCAATTTTTACCCTTGTTTGCTTCTTCATTAAAACACCCATTTTAAAAAAATTTTTATTTTTACTCTATTTTACTTTACTGTATTGGTTTTGCCATACATTGACATGAATCTGCCATGGGTATACCTGAGTTTCCAATCCTGGGAAACACCCATTTTATAATCTCTTCTATCAACGTATTGATCCACTTGCCATTTGTCTAATAGTGGTTCATGTTTACCACCAGCTTTCCAACATGGTAACTTAGGGCAACTAGATGTTTGGAAAGATGAGGTTTCTGTCCAAATCATACTGAAGGGCCTGCCTGTTTGATCAGTACATAAACTCAGATGCAGCATTATGACACTTGGCTTTCAGAAATGCGTGGGCTTTGATGTTTTTCCAGTTAGTGTCATCATTGTTATTCCTGGGGATAATAGCTCTAGTTCAGAGAAAGATTATTTCACTAATAATAAATACTTGTCTGAAACTTCTAGATTTGGGGAGATACTTCTGAGATTATTATCTTTTACCTCTCAAATTTGTACATGGGTGTTTTAAAATAAAAAGACATAACTGCCAGTTCTGTCTAGAGCAAACAATATGAAAAAGGTTTGGTATCAGAAAACAAAGTGGCTTCTCCCCATGGGAGAAAGTTTATAAAGCATTGGGAAGAAAATCTTCACATCCCCGTTGATGCCATGTCTATTTAAGAGCCAGGATTCCTTGACACTTTGCACATCTACTGTTGATTGCCTTACATGGTTTCTTGGACTTAAGGTCTAAGGTTTCTGGATTGTAAACATAGAAATGGGACAGAATGTGACTACAGTAGCCAATAACGTCTGTTGGAAATTGAAAATCATTCTAACACTTCCTAAACTTTCAAATACTGTTTGGAAGAGATTAAAGAAAGCAGGTTGCCAGTAAGGGCGCAGGAAGAAGCACATTGCTAGTCTGGAGAATGACCTGCGAGCCAGGCAAGCACACATTGACAGAGCCAGACAGTGCATGCCTGCTTAGTTGTGTTCAACTTTTTGCAACTCCGTGGACTGTAGCCTATCAAGCTCCTCTGTCCATGGGATTCTCCAGGCAAGAACACTGGGGAGGGTTGCCATTTCCTCCTCCAGGGGATCTTCCTGACCCAGGGATTGAACCCATGTCCCTTGCATCTAGAGCACTGCAGGTGGATTCTCTTCCCCCCTTCACTACTATGCGGAGGAATCCCATGTAGTAATAAAGGAAGCAAATTCTTGCAGGTATGATGGCATTAAATCAGCTTCTACAATGTTTAGATTTGGGCTGGGCATCTAAGTTTTAGTCTTACATGGGATGGTAACTTATTTGTCCTCACCAGGAGTATACAAACTATTGTAGAAACTGTTGTTTGCAACAGGTGAACTTCTTACCCATGTCACATTAACACAGACAAGTCTAAACTTTGATTTCTATGGAATTACTCTCTCTGGAGTTTAGATGATTTTGACTTTTAGGACATTGGAAATAATCGCTGTAAAATCTAAGAGGGAGAAATCTGAATAAGAATCTCTTGCCAGGGCATTTCTCATCTGATCCTCCTTAGAAGTGAATTTTTAGTGCACTAAGGATTTTCCTTTCATCTGTTCCTTTATTCTGGGGATCAGTAGCAAATCATTATGAATAATAATATGTGGCATTTGACACAGAACCTTTACATGCATTATTTTGGCCCTATCAATACCTGACATCAGATAGGACAGTTGTTAGTACCTCAGTTTAGGAGATAAAGAAGTTGGCTACTATAAAAGTTAAATGACTTAACCAAATTCATTAAAAAAATAAAGGATAGTGAAGGTAAGAAGATAATCTTTGCTTTCTGTCTCTAGAATAGAGTTTTTTCCTAATAGTTTTTGCTGCCTCACTTATTCCATTTATGAGGTATTGATATATATAATTATTCATATTATTAAGAAGCACATGTTACCCTCTTAATAGATACCTGTGGAATTAGCTAATGACTATTATATGGAGGAAGGAGAAAATTTACTCTTTGGAGAATAGAAAAACATCTAATACAGAGAAACTTATTTATTCCTTGCAGTTACCTCATGAGGCAGCTACTATTGACATACCCATCTTACAGGAGGAAAAAAAAATGAATTTTTGAGATGCTTAAGTATATAATTTATTGAGGTATTTTTATGAGCCTGGAATGTGTAATTTGCTTTATATAATTGTTCCATTTGTGCTTAGTCACTCAGTCATGTCCAACTCTTTGCAAACACATGAACTGTAGCCTGCCAGGCTCCTTTGTTCATGGGGATTCTCCAGGCAAGAATCTTCCCGACACAGGAATCAAACCAGGGTCTCTCGCATTGCAAGCGGATTCTTTACCAGCTGAGTGATGAGGGAAATCCCTTGTCACTCATTTAATCTTCACAAAAATCTTATCTGATAAGTAGTATCACAATTTTTCCATTTTACAGCAAACGAAAACTTAGAGAAGTTAAGCAATTTGCCCTGGATCAGATAGCTGAGTTATATGTAAATTCCTGGATTCTGATGCTTTTCCTGGGTCTCTGCTAAACAAACCCTGACTCAGAGGCCCATGACAGCTGGAATCAGGATTTAAGCTCAGACTTCATGAATATACTGCCTCCTGGGTATCTAGGTACACATTAAAGGCTTGCAGTATGATAACAATTGAACATGGTTAAAATCTTTCTCTCCTATCAAATGTTCTGTAGAAATCTTATACTCAATATAAACAAAACAAAATTTAAAAATTGGTCTTGTATGAAATCTCTAAGTGAAAAGAAACCATAAATTCTGCTTTTTGAGACTTATGTTTGTTTTGTTATTTATCCGTGGTCAGTACTTCAAACTTTCTGTCATACATTAACATCTAAGTAGTTGCTGGTAGTCTTTAAATGTATTTTTTGTGTGAAAGCAGGAATTTATCAAACTGGGCTTATTTTGTAAAGAGGACTAAGAGGAATTCAAATTCCCTACAAATGAGATGATCTCAAGATCCACATGTAAATTACAAATGTCCTTCTTCTAGCAGACAGGAACACTTAAAATTGTGATACACAAAGTTTTTGGAATTGTGAAGTTCTATAGTGCAATTTTTTAGATTTCCAAATATCTGCACCTTCTAAAGCAAAATGAAATGTCTGCAAGTTTTCTAAATTTAGAGTGAATTTTGTGTTAATATCTTTTTAAAAATTTAGTAAGTCTAACTGAGATGTGCCATGTTGCAAAACAAAAATTTCAGTAGCAAACAAGTCATGGGAAATTTTATTGTGCAAGCAAAGTGCCTCAAGCAAAGACTATTTGACCATCATTTAATAAAATAGAAGAGATGGTATATATTCATAAAAGCTATAATTTAACTCAAATATACAAATATTTTTAAGAATCGATTTTATGCTCAGAACTATATAGCATCTTATCTTTGATACAATGATGAATAATAAATGGCTTCTCTCATCCTGAGGACTTCCCTGATAGCTCAGTTGGTAAAGAATCCACTTGCAATTCAGGAGACCCCAGTTCGATTCGTGGGTCAGGAAGATCCACTGAAGAAGGGATAGGCTACCCACTCCAGTATTCTTGGGCTTCCCTTGTGGCTCAGCTGGTAAAGATTCTGCCTGCAATGCGGGAGACCTAGGCTCGATCCATGGATTGGGAAGATCCCCTGGGGAAGGAAAAGGCTACCCACTCCAGTTTTCTGGCCTGGAGAATTCCATGTATTGAATAGTCCATGGGGTTGCAAAGAGTCGGACATGACTGAGTGACTTTCACTTTCACTTTCTCATCTTGGACTTTACATTCTAGTGGAGGAACCAAAATACACATTATATACTAGAAAAGGTAAAGTAGACATGACGTGGGAATTTTAAGATTGAAAGTGATACATTCCAGGGAGGAAAGTCTGGAATAGATTCTGGGAGAAGATATTAGAGATGTGTTTCCTATTCAGAAAACAGGTGTGCAATCTTGGCACACCAGTCAGGATGCCAGTCCAGTACTGTATTAATTCTTATCAGCCTTAATCTTAATTTTCCCATTCTGAAGCATTTGATACTTGTAGCCTCTCTATTCTTCCCCTCATTGGCCTTCTGGTTTTCCTTCCCTTTCTCTTTCTCTATCCTCAATTCCCTCCTTTTCTTACCGATATAATGCTTCCTACCATGATTCCTCGGAGAAGGTGATGGCACCCCACTCCAGTACTCTTGACTGGAATATCCCATGGACAGAGGAGCCTGGTAGGCTGCAGTCCATGGGGTCGCGAAGAGTCAGACACGATTGAGCGACTTCACTTTCACTTTTCACCTTCATGCATTGGAGAAGGAAATGGCAACCCACTCCAGTGTTCTTGCCTGGAGAATCCCAGGGACGGGGGAGCCTGGTGGGCTGCCGTCTATGGGGTCACACAGAGTTGGACACGACTGAAATGACTTAGCAGCAGCAGCAACCATGGTTCCTATGAGCTTCTCTCTTATGGGGCCATGCACGCCCTCTAGTGACAGCATTCTTCACACTTCCACCACATGCTTATGTCTTCCAACTTAGTAACATAAGGAAATGGCAACCCACTCCAGTATTCTTGCCTGGAGAATCCCATGGACGGAGGAGCTTGGTGGGCTACAATCCACGGGTCGCAGAGTCCGACACGACTGAGCGACTTCACTTTCCCCTGTTCTAACTGCTGCTTGAACGCTAAATCTGTACAACTGTGCATTGACTGTATATGACCATGTGGTTACCTTATTGACTCCTGACCTCAGTATGTTCAAAACCATATTTGATTTCTCTCAAACATGCTTCTCCTTCCCTGCCCCATGAGTGGCCCTGCATTTCTTTGAGATATTGGAATATCCTAACCTTATCTCACTCCTTCCTCCTTTCAGAAAGTTAGCAAGACCTATGGATTCTACGTCATCAGTATATTTCTTGGGTCTGTCCTGGTTATAATCTCACGAACAGCTTCAGTTCAGGACTCCTTACCAGGGAAGTAGGTTTCTTTTTGTATCCAGCTTCATCGTCATCCATCCTGCTACAGAGTAAGCAAGTCTTAAGAGGAAGACTTCTCAACTTAAAATCCAACTGTTTTTACCCAATGTTTATCTTGAATGCTGTGTGAAATAATAGAAGAATTTCTAACTCTGGGTGTCTTTGCTCGTGCCCGTGTCTCTCTGGGCTCAATAGTCAAGCCTCCTTCTTCATGCCCTGCCTCTTTATCCTCTCCCCCAGCCTCCGATCCAGACACACCAGATTATTTTCAGGGACCCAGAAGCATTGTTCTGTGTAATGCCATTGTGCCTACCAGCACAGTTTTTCCTAAAATTATATTCTGTCCTCTCATGTAGTTATTCAGTCTTAAAAATTCAGCTCAATTTTAATCTATTCCTTCATTGCCCACAGTTTCACTGATATGACCTTTCTCTGCATCCATAGAACAAATGCATACCTTTATCAACGTTTAAAAAAATTTTGGCTGCACTCGTGCAGCATGAGGAATCTTAGTTCCCTGACTAATGATTGAAACCACAGCACGTGCAGTGGAAGCGTGGAGTCTTAACCACTGGACCAGGGAGAGTCCTTCAAAACTGTACTTTATGTGTGTGCATGCCCTTCTCACAAGACCAATGTTTCTTTGACCTTTTGAGAGAATCACATTTCTATCTTTGAAATTCTAATAAATACTTTGGAACTATTTTCTAGAAAAATGTAGAGTCACATAAAATTTTCTCACAGTTTCCACTGACATACAAATACCTATCCAAGTATTTATGAATGAATCCCCAGGGATTCTAGACCAAGTGCCCTTTCTTAGATGGTACTACTTATGGATAAAAGCTATATTTTTTCCTTAATTGACTTTATTTTCCCAGTATTTAACACAGTACCTAGCATAAATTAGTATCTCATCATTAATTTAAAAAATTGTTTATTAAATGAGTGAAGGGTAAGTCTTTGACATTTGGGTATGGCAAAGGATCTAAGGAAAGAAAGTGGTCTTTCAAGACAGATGAAACAGCTTGATGGATTATGGTTTTAACTTCATGGGCAATATGTAGTTAACTATCTTTCCAAGGGGTTATAACTGCAGAGATAAGATTTAGGGCTTAGTTAATTTTTCCTCATAAAGTTGAAAATATAAACTGGTGGTCTCATAAGCCTAACTATTCATCTGAAAATTGCTAAATGGATCGAGTCCAAGAATATCTTATTTTTGGCTGCTCACATACAACCTGCCTGATTTCAGTGCCTATAACTGAGAGATAAGTAAGCTAATCTATAAAATAATGGATTGAGGATATGATCACAATTTAAACATCATAAATAGTGTGCTGTATCATCCTAAATCTGATACAAGGAGTGTGTGAGTTTCCATGCTGTTTGTTAGTCATCCATAATTGTCTAGTCGCTTTGAAAATTCATTCTTTACCAAGAGATGAGGAAAAGATTAGATTACAATAATTGCTACCTATGTGTATATGTGTCAGAAGAATTCAGTTTGAGTGATTCATCCACACTAGTGATTCTCCTGCCTCTAATCCTTAGAATGTTGTTCTAAAGCTCTCTTTGCTCCAGAACAGTAAACAGTCAGAATGATTTATTATTCCTGATTGTGAATACACATCAATACCATCTTTCCTTTAATACAAAAATCTGCTTACAAACATACACTTTAAGCACACCGTCTTGATAGTATTTGACAACATAGACTTTGGAATCAGATAAACTGGGATTCAAACCCCTGTTCCACTCATTTTAGTTGTGGTATTTCAGATGAGGCATTTTATAGATAAGGAAATTGAGAAGTTAAATAAAGAAAGTTTAATTTTACAAAATGGTACCCTCTAAATTATTACTATTTTAGTAAGTACATTTTGCACATTAAATCAGAAAGTAAATTATGTAGAGAGTTGGATTTGACATTGCAGGAATAATTTATTTTTCATAGCATCTAATCACAAAGCCATGAGTCCAGTAGCATGGTGACCTAGATTTTAGAATTACCAGTAATCATACAAAATGATGTAAACTGCAAATGCACAGTCTAGTGATCACTCATTTAAGACCCTTAATAAATATTTACTGAATGAACAGTAGAGTTTAAAAGAACTGATGATATTTTAGTCATACATTGAGTGTAGATAGATTTTCCAAAGATATTTTCACATGATTATTTCACAAATATGAAAGATGTGGTACAAAAAAAAAATTCCCTGTTGTCACATAAGCTGTTAGATATTTGAATAAAATGTGAATTACAGTATCTAGAAATTGCCTTGAAAAGAGATTGAAACTGTTCTGTAGCAACCGCCACTTGCTAAATTTTATGTCAGTAACTTAAAATTTAGAATATTTTATTTTTTTTCAAGTATCACATAAGACAAATATACAGTTATTGATAATAATGAGTGGGGAGAGGGATTTTGTTAATATTAAAGCAAACATTTGCTAATTCCAATCAGGTCACTTAAGAAGACAGTAAAGCCTGGTATGTTTACATTTTTAACTGGCTTTGAGCACAACACAAGCTATTTCAAAATGGCATTCTCAATTTTATAAAAGCTTTTCTCCCATTCCAAAGACCCCTGTAAATTCTGTACAAATTCTGGAGCGATTTAATTTTCTTAGACAGCACTTGTCAACATGTCAACCTCTGCATTAGCAAACGTATTTCTATTTAACTAACTGTACTGGCCCTAGCTAATAAGTGACACTTGCCAACCAGTTTTAGAGGGTTGTGTGATAGCATTTGGTTATCAGCAGAATTTTGGAAGTAAGACTTTCAGAAGGATTCTGAAAAGATGGATAAACATCTGGGATTTGTTCTTTATCATCTGTCCCAGTTTCTTGTCTAGAATGAAAATATGATGACTGGACTTCCATAAGACATTTTGGACCATGAGGTCATTGTGAAAGCAAAAGGGCTAGCAAAGCAAATTGACAGAAGGAACCTGGGAACCTGACAATCACTGAGAAACTCTATCAGCCTTGGGCTGCCTATCTTGTTGCTTTCTCTACATAATAAAAAAATAACTTATATCTCACTTGAAAGTGAAAGTGTAAGTCAGTCAGTTGTCTTTGACTCTGCAACTCCATGGACTGTAGTCCACCAGTCCATGGGATTCTCCAGGCAAGAATACTGGAGTGGGTAGCCATTCCCTTCTCCAGGGGATCTTCCCAAGCCAGGGATTAAACCAGGGTCTCCCATGTTGCAGGCAGATTCTTTACCATCTGAACCACCAGAGAACTTACTTAAACAATTATTATTTTAAAGTGAAAGAAAGTGAAAGTGAAATAACCCATTCGTGTCAGACTTTTTGGGACCCCATGATTCCCTGCTGGCTCTGATGATAGAATTTGCCTGCAATGTGCGAGATGCAAGTCCAGTCCCTGTGTTGGGAAGATCCGCTGGAGAAGGAAATGACAACCCACTCCATTATTCTTGCCTGGGAAATCCCATGGATGGAGGAGCCTTGGAGACTACAGTCCATGCAGTCGCTGGTGCTCCACTATATGCAACTGAACCTAACCCCATCTGAACAACCTGAGGGTGTTAATAAGGTAGGTACTGGGCATTTCTGAAACCTCTGTGCTCCTGCTGCTTGCTACTGCACACTGCTTCTCTCACTGGAATCCTCCAGTTGCAATGCTGTATGACAGTTTCTACTCCAGTTTATAAAATACTGGAGACATTTTCATTGACCTCCAAGAGATGTTTAATTAAGCAACAGTTCTCTCCCAGCAAACTCCTTATATAAACTGACACCTGTTGGACCACCCTATCAGTTGCCAGAAACATCTGAATCCTCACCAGTGACAGAAGTTTAGGATTAATATGTGATTTCTGATTCACAAGCATTATTATATAAGAGAAACATGTATTACAAATACATTCCAAAGTGAAAGATTTAAGGATAGGGCATGCCGTTTGCTTTCATCTCAGTTCCTGCTTCCTTTTTGCCAAGTGAAGTGAAAGTCACTCAGTTGTGTCTGACTCTTTGTGACCCCATGGACTATACAGTCCATGGAATTCTCTAGTCCAAAATACTGGAATGGATAGCCTTTCCCTTCTCCAAGGGATCTTTCCAACCCAGCAATTGAACCCAGGTCTCCTGCATTGCAGGAGGATTCTTTACCAGCTGAGCCACAAGGGAAGCCCAAGACATGGCTTTTTCCAAACCACATGCTTCCCTGGCTTTGGATCAATAATCAAGTAATACAGCATTTGGTTCATCACAGGGTAAACACACAACACTGGCAGGAGCGGGTAAGCATCAGATTGGTAGTGAACCTATTCCTGCCTGAGAGTAAATGACACCAGGCTGGCTAGCTCCTCTGAGCAATGTACTAAGTCGCTTCAGTCGTGTCTGACTCTTTGCAACTATATGAACTATAGACTGCCAGGGTCCTCAGTCCTTGGGATTTTTCAGACGAGAATACTGGAGTGGGTTGTCGTTTTCTCCTCCAGAGAATCTTTCTGACCCAGGGAGTGAACCCATTTTTCTTATATCTCCTGCATTAACGGGCAGGTTCTGTACCACCAATGCCACCTGGGAAGCCCCTCCGAGCAAAGAACACAGGGAAAGGACAAGAAGTTATGAAGCTTCAGTGAAAAGACAGCAAAAAGTCACTACTCATTGCAACATCATGCTGACAACTCTCTAGAGTCAATATACTATCTTCCTTAGGATAATTCATCATGACCTTGTGGTTAAACCCCTTACTGCTCACAAAGGACACATCAATCAGGACAGATTTTAGGCTTATCCCCTTAGCTCATCTATTAGACAAACCAGGGAAACTTACACCATGTCGATTAGCTCAGCAGTCTACATGACTTTAACTTTATTTCTTATGTATACTGAATACTGGCACAAATCAACCCCACCCCTAGATCTTTTATGGAATTAGGAATTTACAGTTTACATTTTAGTTTCTCAGAGGAAGGAGCTAGTTACACAATTCCAAGGTTTCTCCTCTACCTTTCCATAACATTTGTATAGATCTAAGTGACTTGTCCATGGTCCCAGGGGTTGAACCTGTGTCTCCTGCGCTGGCAGAAGGATTCTTTTTCACTAAACCACCAGGGAGGCCCTATTGTAAAGTATATTAGCATAAATTATGCTGTGACGTGTCATAAAGCATATTAAATTTGAGAACACATGGTATTTTAACGATGAAGTGATGGTAAGCATGTGTCCCCCATAAAGAAGAGTGAAAATTCAGATTATTATTGCCAGAAGTGTCCTTATAAATGGTTTTGTTCAACCTTGCATCTTAGAAATAAAGAAACTATGGCCAGAAAAGTTAAGTGACTTCTTTCAAGCCACACAGCCAGTTGATATAAAAGCTTAGTTGGCATTCAGGGCTTGTCCAAGTCTCAGCATTGTGCTTCACACATTACATCACAACGCTTATCCTGACCAGTGACATAAGCATGCTGCTGTCCACTTGGCAGTTTTGGCACACAGAACAAAGAGTGAATCATGAAACTACCATAACTCGATGAAAATTATCCACTAAGGGCTCCAAGGTATCATTCTCCATTCTCCTGAAACCTTTCTGGTTGTTAATCAGCTTACACAGCTGCTTTCATTTCAGAAAGAGATAGCCATGCTTATTGTGTATGAATATTCAATCTACCTAATAGCTATATAGCAAAATGTGAAATATTTTGAATCAGTTACCCAGAATGCTATATCTCTAAGTAAAAGAAAAATAAAATTTTGTTTCCTGAGTTGGAGAGTCACTGGACAGGACTTCAGAGAATGAGCATGTAACTACAGTAACATTTGAGTTGTCTGCCCAAAACAGAAGCCAGACTCCAATCCACAACGCTTGACTTTTTGCTACTCTTTAGTTTCCATCAGTGAATGAAAAGTTTGCTCCAAGATACATGTTAGTTTATTTCAACAAACATCTGTTGAGGATCCAGTGTATGTAAGAAACAGAGCTCATGAAAAATCTCAGAATCTGCTCAATTTTTATCTTTCACAAAAATCTTTCACAGATATTGTAGATCTCTCTCTTTGAGTGACCAGTGTGGCATTATCGGTAATACTCTTTTATTCTTTCAAGTAAAGACTTTAAATGCTGTGAAGGCAGGAACTGTATTAGCTCAATTCAGTCGCTCATTCTTGTCCAACTATGTGCAACTCCATGGACTATAGCACACCAGGCCTCCCTGTCCATCACCAACTCCCAGAGTTTACTCAAACTCATGTCCATTGAGTCAGTGACATCATCTAATCATGTCATCCACAGTCGTCCCCTTCTTCTCCTACCTTCAGTTTTCCCCAGCATCAGGGTCTTTTCTAATGAGTAAGTTCTTCGCATCAGGTGGCCAAAGTATTGTAATTTCAGTTTCAGCATCACTCCTTTCAATGAATATTCAGGACTGATTTCTTTTCGTATTGACTGGTTGGATCTTCTTGCAATCCAAGGGGTTCTCAATAGTCTTCTCCAACACCACAGTTCAAAAGCATCAATTCTTCAGCACTCAGATTTCTTTACAGTCCAGCTCTCACATCCATACATGACCACTGGAAAAACCATAGCCTTGACTAGACGGACCTTTGTTGGCAAAGTAATGTCTCTGCTTTTTAATATGCTATCTGCTGTTGCTAAGTCGCTTCAGTCATGTCTGACTCTGTGCGACCCCATAGATGGCAGCCCACCAGGCTCTGCCGTCCCTGGGATTCTCTAAGCAAGAACACTGGAGTGGGTTGCCATTTCCTTTTCCAATGCATGAAAGTGAAAAGGGAAAGTGAAGTCACTCAGCCGTGTCTGACTCTTTGAGACACCATGGACTGCAGCCCACCAGGCTCTTCCACCCTTGGGATTTTCCAGGCAAAAGTACTGGAGTGGGTTGCCATTGCATTCTCCTAGGTTGGTCATAACTTGTCTTCCAAGGAGTAAGCATCTTTTCATTTCATCACTCTAGTCACCATCTGCAGTGATTTTGGAGCTGAAAAAAATTATTTCTGCCACTGTTTCCACTGCTTCTCCAACTACTTGCCATGAAGTGATGGAACCAGATGCAATGATCTTAGTTTTCTGAATGTTGAGCTTTAAGCCAACTTTATCACTCTCTTCTTTCACTGTCATCAAGAGGCTCTTTTGTTCTTCACTCTCTGCCATAAGGGTGGTGTCATCTGCATATCTGAGGTTATTGAAATTTTTCCTGGCAATCTTGATTCCAGCTTGTGCTTCCTCCAGCCCAGCGTTTCTCATGATGTAGTCTGCATGTAAGTTAAATAAGCAGGGTGACGATATACAGTCTTGACATACTCCATTCCCAATTTGGAACCAGTCTTTTGATTCATGTCCAGTTCTAACTATTGCTTTCTGACCTGCATACAGATTTCTCAAGAGGGGGGACAGGTGGTTTGGTATTCCCTTCTCTTTAAGAATTTTCCAAAGTTTGTTGTGGTCCACACAGTCAGGCTTTGGGGTAGTCAATAAAGCAGAAGTAGATGTTTTTCTGGAACTCTCTTGCTTTTTTTGATGATCCAATGGATGTTGGCAATTTGATTTCTGGTTCCTCTGCCTTTTCTAAATCCAGCTTGAACATCTGGAAGTTCATGGTTCACCTACTGTTGAAGCCTGACTTGGAGAATGAATTTTGAGCATTACTTTGCTAGCATGTGAGATGAGTGCACTTTTACAGTAATTTGAGCATTCTTTAGCATTGCCTTTCTTTGGGATTTGAATGGAAATTGACCTTTTCCAATCCTGTGGCCACTGGTGAGTTTTCCACATTTGCTGGCATATTGAGTGCAGCATTTTCACAGCATCATCTTTTAGGATTTGAAATAGCTCAACTCAAACTGTATATGTGTATATTTTGTTCTATGTTATAATCCCTAGTGTGCAATAATTTATTGAAAGTACGTACTGAATTAATTTTTGAATCACTTAATCTTAGTCCTTCCTTATGTGATAGGCAACTTTTCCCAATTTACTGGGAACTTCTTATTTTTCACCAAAGTCCTATATCCTGGGATATTCCTAAGTCTCAGGTAAAAGAAGGAAGTTGATTACCCTATTTTGAGAGTTCACAAGCTGGTCAACTCATGAAAAATATGTCTTCTAAAATTACATACCCTGAAATTTTGCTGAATATGTAATAAATAATAAATATACACTTATTCTGTTTTTTTTCTCCCTAGATACTTTTCTTACCAAAACTCCTTAAAAAGAGATTTTGTTTTGAAAGACTATTCCCAACAATCTATCTTCAAACAACTAGAATTATCTTGGAGAATCTGCTCTCTGGAAAAAAATAAATTCCTCCGTCATTAAAATCTGACTCACAGAGATGCTCAAACAACCAAAGGTCAGGGCAGTTCAGAGGCAAGAGGAGAACATAGGGCCCAAAGGCCTCAGACATCAAAGTGAGAGGAGGCAGTTTCCCTTCATTATTAGTAAGTGGCTATATCTTGTAATTTTTCTTTGATGCAGCAGTACTGAGTTCCAATTTTTTCTGTCCCACATCCTGAAGGTGTAATAAAAATTGTAGAAAGCATTCTTCATTAGCCTAAGATTTTCTATTAATTTCTTTTTTATATCTCAAATAAATACCGCAATACATATATTCTGATTGTGTTAAAAATAGGAAATATAGGAAGCAAACAATTTCAAGTACAGGAAATCAACACTACCTTTTTTACCCCTACCACAGTTTGTCCTCAGGGCAAACAACAGGTAAGGAGCACAGTCCCAGCCCATCAACAGATAATTGGATTAAAGAGTTATTGAGTGTGGCTCACCTATCAGAACAAGACCCAGATTCCTCCACAGTCAGTTTCTCCCTTCAGGAAGCTTCCATAAGCCTCTTATCCTTGTCCATCAGAGGACAGACAGACTGAAAACCACAATCCCAGAAACTAAACAAACTGATCACATGGATCACAGCCTTGTCTAACTCAATGAAACTATGAGCCATGCAGTTTAGGGCCACCCAAGACAAATGGGTCATGGTGGATGTTCTGACAAAATGTCCACTGGAAAAGAAAATGGCAAACCAGAATTCTTGCCTTGAGAAACTCAAGAACAGTATGAAAAGGCAAAAAGATATGACACTGAAATATGAACTCCCCAGGTTGGTAGGTGTCCAACATGCTATTGGAGAAGAGTGGAGAAATAACTCCAGAAAGAATGAAGAGACGGAGCCAAGCAAAAACAATGCCCAGCTGTGGATGTGACTGGTCATGGAAGTTAAGTCAAATGCTGTAAAGAACAATATTGCATAGGAATATGTAATTATTTTAGTGCATGTACTGCTGTAATTTTGGATCCATGAATCAAGGAAAATTGGAAGTGGTCAAACAGGAGATGGCAAGAATGATTTCAACATTTTAAGAATCAGTGAACTAAAATGGACCAGAATGGATGAACTTAATTCAGATGATCATTATATCTACTACTGTGGGCAAGAATCTTCGGAAGAAAAGGAGTATCCCTCATAGTCAACAAAACAAAAGTACTCCAAACTGAAGTACTTGGGTGCAGTCTCAAAAATGACAGAATGATCTCTGCTCATTTCCAAGGCAAATCATTCAACACTACAGTAGCGCAAGTCTAGGCCCAAACACTAATGCCAAAGAAGCTGAAGTTGAACTGTTCTATGATAATCTACAAGACCGTCTAGAACTAACAGAAAAAAAAAAATTTTTTTTCTTTTCATCATAGGGGATTGGCATGCAAAAGTAGGAAGTCAAGAGATAACTGGAGTAACAAGAAAGTTACTCCACAGAAGAAATATACAAAAAATATCTTCATGACCCAAATAACCAGGATGGTTTGGTCTCTCACCTAGAGCCAGATATCCTGGAATGCGAAGTCAAGTGGGCCTTAGGAAACATCACTATGAACAAAACTAGTGAAGGTGATGGAATTCCAGTTTAGCTATTTCACATCCTAAGATGATGCTGTGAAAGTGCTATACTCAATATGTTGGCAAATTTGGAAAACTCAGCAGAGGCCACAGGACTAGAAAAGATCAATTTCCATTCAAATCCCAAAGAAAGGCAATGCCATAGAAAATTCAAACTACTGCACAAAGGCACTCATTTCACAGACTAGCACAGTCATGCTCAAAATTCTCCAAGTCAGGCTTCAACAGGCTTCAACAGAACTTCCAGATGTTCAAGCTGGATTTAGAAAAGGCAGAGGAACCAGAGATCAAATTGCCAACATCCATTGGATCATCAAAAAAGCGAGAGTTCCAGAAAAACATCTACTTTTGCTTTATTGACTACACCAAAGCTTTTGACTGTGTGGATCACAACAAACTCTAGAAAATTCTTAAAGAGATAGGAATTGCAGATCACCCTACCTGCCTTCTGAGAAATCTGTATGCAGGTCAGGAAGCAACAATTAGAACTGAACATGGAACAACAGATTGATTCCAAATTGGGAAATGAGTACGTCAAGGTTGTATATTGTCACTCTGCTTGTTTAAAATTACATGCAGAGTACATCATGCAAAACGCCAGGCTGGATGAAGCACAAGCTGAAATCAAGATTACTGGGAGAAATATCAATAACCTCAGATATGCAGATAACACCACTCTTATGGCAGAAAGTGAAGAGGAGATAAAGAGCCTCTTGATGAATGTTGAAGGAGGAGAGTGAAAAACCTGGCTTAAAAGTCAACATTCAGAAACTAGGGTCATGGCATCTGGTCCCATCACTTCATGGCAAATAAATGGGGAAACAATGGAAACAGTGAGAGATTTATTTTGGGGGGCTCCAAAATCACTGAAGATGGTGGCTGAAGCCATAAAATCAAAAGATGCCAGCTCCTTGATATAAAAGCTATGACCAATCTAGATAGTATATTAAAAAGCAGAGATAGACCCACCTCAAAACAAGAGACACATACAGAATGAAAGTGAAGGGCTGGAAAAAGATATTCCATGC
>SJYA01002122.1:63953-103965 GCA_006410615.1 Neotragus moschatus | reverse complement strand
TCACTATACCAGGCAATATTCTGAGCATTAAACATGTATTAACTTATTTAGTAAGCATTATTGCTATACCCATTTTATGTATATTTGATTTTATGTCTATTCCATTTTATGCATATTCCAGTAGCTGGATCTCTCATTGGTCTATTTCTCTTGTCAATCTTTCTCTTGACTTCGCTCCTTTCTGCTCTTGATTCCTGGTATGTCTGATGATTTGGGATTGAATGCTAGTAATTGTGCATGGAAAATGGTAGAGATAGCTCAAGGTTCTGGAGATGTTTTTTTTTTTCTCCAGAGAGGATTTACTTCTGCTTCTGAAGGCAATCAAGATAGAAGTGGATCAGGTTCATAGATTCTGAGATTAAGCTGATTCTAAACTGTGTCTCAGTCTGTGATGTCTAGTGGTTCAAATTCATTTTTTTTTCTAGAGTTTTTCATCTTTGTTTCCATATGTCTCCATCCTGGGGACAGCCAATTTCAATTTTTAACTTTTCCAAACCCGAGTGACTACTGAAACCCTGCTCAGCTCTCAGCTCCTTGGCTGCTCTTCACTGTTCTTGGGCTCCTGGCTGCTGCTGGAAACCAGCAAACACCCTGGGGGAGAAAACTGCTTCAAAATGTTGGGCTAACTTCCCTTTTTCTTTTTCTTTGGGGTTTAGACCATTGGAGTCCTACTTTTCTTGTTCCTGCCAATACCCTTTAAAGCTATATTTTATCTATATACATGTAATTTTTAAAATATGCATTTATGTAATGGTATATGTATATAAACACATATGCACATAAATAGATATTTTTAATATAATTCAAATATATATAGTTCTGCTTTTATACTTTTCTTAACAAGAGAGTTATTTTGATACAAACTAGACCACCAGAGTTGGAAAAAGTATTTAGTCCCTATTTCATACATGAGGAGACTGAAGCATAGGAATGTTCAATGACTTTTCAGATTACTATGTTTAAGTAAAACATCTACTCACTTATTAAATATATGTGTGTGTGTATATATATGTGATTATATATATATATATATATCTTTTTATTAAGCACCTAACATGTATTAGACACTGTCTTGGGCATTGAGGATACAACATTAATAAGCCAACACCTTGTGTTCCAAGATCTTGGAGTCGAGTGGACATCACTTAAAATTCAACATAGCCAGTGCAGTTACTGAGGAAGGTACTCCTGGGGCTCACCTTAGGGTTTATCATGCTCACCTGCACTTCTTTCTCCATAGAAATTTCCCCCCTGGCATACAGTGAGCTTCTTATGATCGGAATCTGTGATTTTTCACCTCTCAAACAGTGCCCAGGACAAGGCAGGTCCTCCATAAACACCCCTTGTATCAAGTTTAACTAATTCTCAAACAGGGAAGAAGGAAGCTAGGATTGCGTGAAGACCATAAGATGACAGATTATACTAGCCGGGCAGTTAGGAATCCGTGGCCCACCAACTGGGTCAATAACTCTGTATGAACATGGCAAGTCACTTCCTCTGTCCGAGCCTGGTTCAGGTTTAGGTCCCTCCAACCTCTCAGCAGGTTGGAGAGGTTGAACTCTAGAACATCTTAAGATCTCTCCTAGCAATATGTTCCTGAAGTGAGTGTGACCCAACAGAGAATGAATGACCACAGCTCACCCCAGTGTGTCCCCATGTGGCCGTCAGGGCTGCAGGACTGGGCCCGACGGGGTCAGACAAAACCAGGGGTCAGTTCCTACATCAGTCTCCCCTGCTTTCTCCCATGGAAAAATTAGGCGTGAAAAGGTTTTCCCGAGTTCACCTGGCAAATGCCAGAGAGCTTCTCATGCAAGAGAAGCTGGCTAGAGAGGAATAGAGCAGAGAGACCTTTTCTGGGTCCTCTTCCTCTGGGACTGGCTCTAGCCAGCCCACTGTCCAAGCCCGGAGTTTACTCCCGTGTTTAACATAGTGCTGTCTCTCTGGCGGCACAGCGCTTATCCTGGCTCGTGTATGGGAAGGAAGCTGAGTCCCTCTGCTTGTTTGGCTGAAGGAGGCTCCTCTGTCCAGAGGCCCATTTCTGCATCTCCCTGGGACCTGGACATTCTCACAAAGGCGTCCAGAGAAACAAGTGGACATAGAGTCTCCATCGGCTGATTAGTAGGAGAGCTCTTTACCCCCCGAGAGGGCAACTGTCCCCAGAAGGCTCTGTCAAAGCACAGAGTAACTGGCACAAAAGCAACAAGGGATGGTGTAGAGGTGTAGCCAGTTCACCTCCTTTTATCAACGAAAGATGGGCCCAGAGAGGGCCAGTGGCTCTCCTGAGGTCGCACCGTTGACTTGCAATGTGGGGCTGAGTTTAGTATCACAGTGAGACAGCGCACCAGCCCCCTGGGCCAGAAGCATGGCTTGACTTTGTTATTGGATCACACAGCCAACTTGGGGGCCCTTTTCTCATCATAGGTCCTGTGGGCAGCAGAGCCCACCAGCCACCCAGCATTCCAGGGCTAGGTTCCCACACAAACCCTGCAGTCAGCCAGGGCTAGTATCTGGGCCCAATGATGTATTTCCAAATCTCCAACTCGAGAAGTGGGAGGAGGGAGACTGTCAGCCAGGGCTGCTTTTGTGGATTCTGTAGTCACTGACCTAAATTTCACACTTGGGGGGAAATTTTGGAAAAAAAAAAAAGGCAGAACCGCCACAGGTAATACTGATACATTAGAGAAAGTGCTGAGGATATGAAATGCCCGACTAGGGTCTTTGAAATGTTGTCTGTTTTAATTGGACATGTCTCTTCAGAACTAGCTGGTGGCAGGCCCATCATGGGCTGCTTCTAATCAGTGAAATTCACATTTCCCCACCGCAGCTGAACACAGAAGAAAGAGCAATGGGACAGGGGCCAAGGGGGAGGAGGATGTGATTCCAATTTGAAATACCTTAAAGTAGGAGAAGGGTTTTATTTAAAAAAGAATTGCCAGGTTCCTTCTACTTTATGCCTTCGTGAGGAGATTTTTTTTCCCTAAGGAGCAGGAGCCCAGAGTCATCTTCTGGCTCTTTTTCTCCTCTTTTTCTAGAATATATATGTATATGGATATCCTTTCTGCCCAAGGTTCCCAGCATCAGAGCTCACTGGTCCCAGTCCCAAGGGCAGTGAGTGCAGAGATGTGTCAGGGGTTCAGGGTGGAAAGGAAGAGATGGAGGAGGGATCAGGCAGGAGCGGAGAAGCCCTTGGCCTGGGACTCAGACCCTCGGACTCACAGCCGGATCTGCGCCTTCCTTCTTTAACTTCAGGAAAGAGGATCTCTGGTCAGGATAGAGAACCAGATGGGGGACCTGGATTATCCTTACACTCATTTATATACTCAACAAGTGTTGATTGGACAGAGCTACTCATGGTTCAACACTGGGACTCACACGTTACAGCCTAAGGGGTCCCATTTCTGGAGTGACTCAGAGGTCTAGGTCCTAAGTTCATCTTGGGACCACCCTGTAGCAGATCCAAACACTTGGGAAAGTCTCAGGACCAACAGTGGTACCGGAGCCTTTGAGCATCAGACCATGGAGTACGCTATGGACTACCTACATCCTGAGGGCAGCCTCAGAGCCATTTGAGATTGAGACACAGATGTAGGGAGAAGTAAGAAGGGAGAGACATATGGTGGAGAGAGTGCACGCTGTCAGCTATAGAATCCAGCCAACTAGCAGAGAGACTCTTTTGAGCCTATAGCTTAATCTGTAAGGAATGGGCCAGGTCGGGTAGATTGATACCTACTTCTGGTTTTCCTATTTCTGATTTAAGGATACTCAAATCATATTCTTTCAACAGTTACTTAATAAGCACTCATGGTGTGTTGGACTGAAAGGTGATTCAGTTATACATATATATTCTTTTTCAGATTCTTTCCCCTTATTGGGAAATATTATAAAATATTGAGTATAGCTCCCTGAGCTATACAGTAGGTCCTTGTTTATTTTATATACAGTAGTGTATACATTTGGGGCTTCCCTATTGGCTCATCAGTAAAGATTCTGCCTACAATGTAGGAGCCACACAAGATGCAGATTTGATCCCTGGGTTGGGAAGATCCCCTGGAGGAGGGCATGGCAACCCACTCCAGTATTCTTGCCTGGAGAATCCCATGGACAGAGGAGCCTGGGAGGCTGTAGCCCACAGGGTAGCAAAGAGTCGGACACAACTGAATTGACTTAACATGCATGCAGTGTGTATATTTTAATACCAAGTTCCTAATCTATCCTTCCCCTGAAAGTCTCTACCTTCTGTTGTGGGAGAGGGAAACTGACAGTAAACATGTAAGTAAATAAATAACACATAACAAGAAACAAGAGAATTTCAGGTAGATAGATGCTAAGAAGAGAAAAGGATGTGTTCAAGAGGGAGTGACTGGGGTGAGGACTGAATTGGATGAGAAGGTGGAAGAGGGCCACTAGTTGACAGTCAAGCTGAGAGACAGGAAGGAGCTGACAACAGGGTACTGGTGGGAATAGGCACAAGGAAGAGCCAAGACAAAGGCAAAAAGCAACCCATTCAGCATGTCTGAGGGCCAGCAGGAAGCCCAGTGTGGCTGGAGCAAAGTGAAAAAGGAGNGCTTCTGGTCTTGTTTTTGCTGACTGTATAGAGCTTCTCCATCTTTGGCTGCAAAGAATATAATCAGTCTGATTTCAGTGTCAACCATCTGGTGATGTCCATGTGTAGAGTCTTCTCTTGTGTTGTTGGAAGAGGGTGTTTGCTATGACCAGTGCATTCTCTTGGCAGAGCTCTATTAGCCTTTGCCCTGCTTCATTCTGTACTCCAAGTTATTTTTTTAAATATACAGAAAAAGAGTGTGTGACAAGGGTAGTGATTGTGAAAGGTGATGGGACAGAAGAGAGGCCCAACCTGGCCTGTGAAGTTAGGAGTCAATGGGTCAGAAAAGGCCCCGAGAGGAAGACAGGAATCAACACTTGAGCTAAACATTGATGAATGGCCAAGAACTATGCAGGTGGAGAGGTGAGAGCAGGATGATCTGAGGATGTGCTGGCTGGGCACTAGATGTTTTGATCCAAGGCAAGTCAGTAACCTGGCTTGATCTCAACATTTCTGTGAGATGAGATCTTTGCAATAGTTCTTGAGTCTGAATCCTGGTTAGAGATGAGAATTGTCTGGGATTCTTAAACCAGTGTCAAAGCTGAAGCCCCACCTCAAATCAGTTAAATCAGAGCCAATAAGGGTAGAACTCAAGTGACAGTATTTTGAAAGGGCTCCAGGCAATTATGAAGTGCAGCCAGGGTCATGGGCCACTGGAACGGCAGGTCACTAAGTTTCCTGAGTTTTTCTCTTTCATGTTGACATAAGCCTGATACAGCTTTCCCCTTCATTTTTTTTCACTAATAAAAATCTAACAATATATGATATTATAGAAAGGAATACACATGCATTTCAAAGAACTAAATAAGTCTTGGAATGGCATCAAAGCATGATAACAAGTCAAAATAGAAAATTTCTAACAACACATTTATATGTTCCCCAAAGATATTTGGGTGGAAAAAAAGTATGCATCTACCTTACCCCAGAGTGCTGAAAGAAAACAAAGCAGCTTTTACAAAGTTTGAAAATTTAATATTATAAAACAAAATTTAAAACATCAAATTGCTTTTTTTTTTAGCCATTCACAAGTACAAGTGGAAAGAGGGTGATGGGAGAAGGAAATTAACAAGAAGAGTGTTTTTATACCAACAGTTTATTAGCGCAGTCAGTTTTACATGACAGAGGTTTTAAGCCTGCTCATTTGGGAACATAAATGGATGAAACCTTCACTCCAGACCTCTTATTTCAAGGTCTCCTCACTGTCTCTGAGCAGTCTTGTGGACTTGGCAGATCATTTATCAAACCTAAGCAATAAGCCATGTGTCTATCACAGTGACCAGGCCCAGCTCAAATGAGCCAGTGTGAGAAGCAGCTGTATTTAGTTTGCTAGGGCTGACATGACGTGAAAGTGAAAACATTAGTCACTCAGCTGTGTCTGACTCTTTGGGACCCCATGGACTGTAGCTTACCAGACTCCTCTGTCCATGGGCTTCTCCAGGCAAGAATATTGGAATGGGCTGCTATTCCCTCCTCCAGGGGATCTTCCCGACCCAGGGATCGAACCCTGGTCAATCTCCCACATTGCAGGCAGATTCTTTACTGTCTGAGCTATCAGGAAAGCCCAAGGGCTGCAAATACACAAACCCCATGCCTTAAAGCAATAGAAAATTACTCTCTCACAGCTCTGGAGTTTAGAAATCCCAAATCTGAGTATCAGCAGGACCATACTTCATCTGAAGACTTTAAAAAATGGTTTTGTTTCACGCCTTTGTCTTAGGCATGAACTGCTTGCAGTCCCTGGCTTTGGCACACCTCACCCCGATCGTCAGCATCACTTATAGGTCTCCCTGTGTGTCACCACGTTGTTTCCCCTCCGTGTGTGAGTTTGTGTATCTTCTTCTTACACAAGGTCAACTTCTACACAAGGTTATTGGACTGTGGTTGCTTTTTAGTCTGTAAGTTGTGTCCAGCTCTTTTCTACCCCATGGACTGTAGCCCTCCAAGCTTCTCTGTCCATGGGACTTCATAGGCAAGAACACCGGAGCGGGTTGTTATGGNTGTATCTTCTTCTTACACAAGGTCAACTTCTACACAAGGTTATTGGACTGTGGTTGCTTTTTAGTCTGTAAGTTGTGTCCAGCTCTTTTCTACCCCATGGACTGTAGCCCTCCAAGCTTCTCTGTCCATGGGACTTCATAGGCAAGAACACCGGAGCGGGTTGTTATGGCCTCCTCCAGGGGATCTTCCTGACCAGAGATTGAACCCTTATACCCTGCTTTGTCAGCAGATGTTTTAACGTTGAGTTATGGAGAAGCCCCAGTTACTGGGTTAGAGTTCACCTAATGATAACTTGATTTCATCAACAAAGACCCTGTTTCCAAATAAAGTCACACTTACAGGTACTGACAGTTAGGACATCAACACATCTTTTTTTTTGCGGTGGCAGTGGGGGGCAGGGGTGCAGGGGGTGAGACACACAATTCAACCTATAAAAGTGGCCAACCTAAGCAATTTGGTGAAGGCCTAGGAGAGTTCAGAAAACCATCTGTTTAATCAGATGCTGACCTAAAACACCTGTTTTTTTTTTTTCATAAACTCATCAAACAAATAATGAATTGACTAGGCAACTTGCAGTTTTCACAACAGAAATGGTGATTTAAAAAAAAAAACATAAATGTAAAAAAAAAAAATAAGAATCTGACCCAGCTTTGTAGGTAACAATCCAAACTGACAAAATAGATAAATCATAGGACAATCATGGGAAGAGCATTTTGACTTACGAAATGTTTTACTACTTAGTTGTAGACCAATAGTTAGACATCACTTCACACTCTGCTTTCATATGTACTGATGATCTCAGATAATCTCAACAACCCTATGACTTAAGTAGTATTCAAACCTATTAAGTAAAAGGCAATGGCACCCTACTCCAGTACTCTTGCCTGGAAAACCCCATGGATGGAGGAGCCTGGTGGGCTGCAGTCCATGGGATCGCTAAGAGTCGGATATGACTGAGCGACTTCACTTTTATTTTTCACTTTCATGCATTGGAGAAGGAAATGGCAACCCACTCCAGTGTTCTTGCCTGGAGAATCCCAGGGATGGGGGAGCTTGGTAGGTTGCCGTCTATGGGGTCGCACAGAGTCGGACACAACTGAATCGACTTAGCAGCATAGTACTTACAGAGAGATTGAGGAGGCTCCTGTAGAAGTGGGAGGCCCAGGTTTCCCTATAGCCACTAGGCCCCTAATCAGGGTCCTGTTAAGAATGTGCACACCTCCTTTCACATAATTTAATTCATGGAATGTTGATTTGCAGCTTGCTGGGCTCACATCTACTGTGTTAAACAAAATTATCTCTGATTATGGTTAACATTGTGCTGTGATGTGCTTAGTTGCTCAGTCGTGTTTGACTGTTTGAGACCCCATGGACTATAACCCACCAGACTCCTCTGTCCATGGGGATTCTCCAAGCAGTAATACTAGAGTGGATTGCCATGGCCTCCTCCAGGGGATCTTCTCAACTCACGGATTGAATCTCAGTCTCCTGCATCTCAGGCAGATTCTTTACCAGCTGAGCTACCAGAGAAGCTGCTTGGTTAATACTAGAACTCTATAAAGAAGAATCAGATTCTTTGGAGGGAAGTTTCACTCAAAGTTTGCTGAATTTAGCTCATTCTCCATCAATTGTCTTGGTGAAGGATAGGCCATATCTGTCCTCGCCACCACCTAACTGATCCCTTGGTGCCCAGGCAATTGCTGACTCCTTGTAAAGCAGCAGACGGGTGATTTTCTACTGACATTCAACAAAAAAATTGGCATTGGCCTGGTTTGTTTGCTCTGATTGATTCAGAAAGAGGTGTCACTTGAAAAGAGGATTTCATTAAAAATGAAGTTTCCATTTGGGAAACTAGTATCACAGACACACACCTGTAACATTTGTTGTTGTTCAGTCACTAAGTCATGTCCAAATCTTCACAACCCCATGGACTGAAGCACAATAGGCTTCCCTATCCCTCACCATCTCCTGGAGTTTGCCCAAGTTCATGTCCATTGAACTGGTGATGCCATCCAACNTGGGCTGCAGTCCATGGGATCGCTAAGAGTCGGATATGACTGAGCGACTTCACTTTTATTTTTCACTTTCATGCATTGGAGAAGGAAATGGCAACCCACTCCAGTGTTCTTGCCTGGAGAATCCCAGGGATGGGGGAGCTTGGTAGGTTGCCGTCTATGGGGTCGCACAGAGTCGGACACAACTGAATCGACTTAGCAGCATAGTACTTACAGAGAGATTGAGGAGGCTCCTGTAGAAGTGGGAGGCCCAGGTTTCCCTATAGCCACTAGGCCCCTAATCAGGGTCCTGTTAAGAATGTGCACACCTCCTTTCACATAATTTAATTCATGGAATGTTGATTTGCAGCTTGCTGGGCTCACATCTACTGTGTTAAACAAAATTATCTCTGATTATGGTTAACATTGTGCTGTGATGTGCTTAGTTGCTCAGTCGTGTTTGACTGTTTGAGACCCCATGGACTATAACCCACCAGACTCCTCTGTCCATGGGGATTCTCCAAGCAGTAATACTAGAGTGGATTGCCATGGCCTCCTCCAGGGGATCTTCTCAACTCACGGATTGAATCTCAGTCTCCTGCATCTCAGGCAGATTCTTTACCAGCTGAGCTACCAGAGAAGCTGCTTGGTTAATACTAGAACTCTATAAAGAAGAATCAGATTCTTTGGAGGGAAGTTTCACTCAAAGTTTGCTGAATTTAGCTCATTCTCCATCAATTGTCTTGGTGAAGGATAGGCCATATCTGTCCTCGCCACCACCTAACTGATCCCTTGGTGCCCAGGCAATTGCTGACTCCTTGTAAAGCAGCAGACGGGTGATTTTCTACTGACATTCAACAAAAAAATTGGCATTGGCCTGGTTTGTTTGCTCTGATTGATTCAGAAAGAGGTGTCACTTGAAAAGAGGATTTCATTAAAAATGAAGTTTCCATTTGGGAAACTAGTATCACAGACACACACCTGTAACATTTGTTGTTGTTCAGTCACTAAGTCATGTCCAAATCTTCACAACCCCATGGACTGAAGCACAATAGGCTTCCCTATCCCTCACCATCTCCTGGAGTTTGCCCAAGTTCATGTCCATTGAACTGGTGATGCCATCCAACTATCTCATCCTCTGTCACCCTCTTCTTCTGTCTTCAATCTTTCCCAGCATCAGGGTCTTTTCCAGTGAGTCAGCTGTTCATATCAGGTGGCCAAAATATTGGAGCTTCAGGTTCAGCATCAGTCCTTCCAAAGAGTATTCAGGGTTGATTTCCTCTAAGATTGACTAGTTTGATCTCTTCGCTTTCCAAGGGACTCTCAAGAGTAATAGTTATACTGCTGTTAATTTATTTCCCATATTAACTTGCACTTTATTCTCTTCCAGGAGAACATCCACCACCCATGTGACAGACGCCAAGAATCACATCACTAAGGACCGGCCTTCAATGACATTCCATTGCAACATTAGGCAAATACTTCTTAAGCACCCAATATCTCCCAGTGTTGCCTAGGTAGGTGATACATAAAAATCGTAATAAGTAAAGCAGAATGAAATGTCTGCTCTCTGATGGAAAGGAAAAGAGATGATGTCTACTACATAAAGAAGAAGTATATGGTGTGTCAGTCAGTGATGGTGTCAGACAGAAGTCAATGTAAGGATTTTGGTTTCTACTTTGAGAAAGTAGAGTTTTTGTTTTTGTTTTTGTTTTTTTTAGTTTTTTGAACAAAAGGTGCCTTAAGAGATATTTTTAACAAAGTGACATCATCTGATTCATGCTTTAATAGCATCAACTGGCTGCTGTTCGGAGAACAGTGGAGGTTGGGAGTAGGTGGCAAGGGTGGAAGAAAGGAAATGGTTAGGAAAATCCTGTACAGTCCAAGAGAGAAGCACAATGATCTGGGCCAGGTGATAGAATGGGGATGGTGAGAAGTAGCCATGTTCTGGGTCGATGCTGAAGTTCAAGCTGACAGAAGTCTCCTTATAGATTGGATGTGAGGGATCAGTAAGAATCAATGAAGACTCGAGGCTTTTGTTTGAAGCAACTAGAAGCATATTTTCATCAGCAACAGTGTGAAAGACTAAAAATAGAGCAGGTTTGAAGGAGAAGATAAACACCTGGAGACATTTCATGTTTGAGATGTCTACCGGGTATCCAGCTTGGAGGACTGGAGTATCATTGTCTGGTAGGCACTGGAATATCATTGTTTGGGGGTCAAAGGAAGTTACCAGGTTATAGGGGAAATGTAAAGAAAGGAGACTAGAAAGGGTCAAGAAGGATGTAAAGAGCAAGGAGAATGGACTCAAGGGGTCCCTGGGTCCTCTGATACTTAGAGGCTGGAGAGATGAGGATGAACCCGAAAAGGAGACTGAGAAGGAGCAGCCGGTGAGAAGGGAGGAGACCCAGGTGAGCTTGGGGTCCCAGAAGCCAGGCAAAGAGAGCTCTCCCAGGAGGAGACATAATCAACTCTGCCCACTACTGTGGAAATCTGTGGACTGATGCTTGGATTTACCAACCTGAAGGCCAAGGAAGGGCAGATCCTTAGCATGAAGTGCTATTCCTGAAGATCTGTCCCTTGGACTGCAAGGAGGTCAAGCCAGTCAATCCTAAAGGAAATCAACCCTGAATATGCATTGCAAGGACTGACACTTAGCCTGAAGCTCTAATACTCTGGCCACCTGATGTGAGGAGCTGACTCGCTGGAAAAGATCCTGATGCTGAGAAAGACTGAGGGCAAGGTGAGAAGAGGGCAACAGGATGGGATGGTTGGATGGCATCACTGACTCAAGGACATGAGTCTGAGCAAACTCCGGGAGATAGTGAAGGACGGGAAGACTGGCATACTGCAGTCCATGGGCTCGCAAAGAGCCAGACACCACTTGGTAACTGAATAACAACAACAAGCTCTGTGTCTGAAGCTCTGTGTCCAGAAACTTTGTCAGGACAACTTCAAGCATCCTCCAATTGCCAAACTCTTCTCTAACATAATTTTCTCCTCTGTTTCATTTACTAAAAATCTTTTTTTAAAGTCCAGAATAATCCCATTCTTAAATTTCTCGCAAGCCTTCATCCCTTCTCACCAACTTTAGAAATCATTGGTGCAAGTTGTACAATATGTTCTCTGTTCCATTTTGTTGGTTTTGAAGCTGAGTTTGATTTCTGACTTCACTTGCTGACTGTCTAAGTGTGGGAAAAGTACTGAAGTTTCAAATTTCTTACCTGCAAAATGGGAATTTTAATAAGAACTGATGGGAGTTTTGTAAGAGTTACATGAAAAGCTATTTGTATAAGGCTGAATAGGTAATATTGTGGGTAGGAGTCGACATAATTTTTTCATTCCTTCATGAGGTTACTGCCTACGTGACCACAAGCAGGGAAAACATGTCACTTTGAGAGGCAAATGCTGAGTGGTTGACTAAATTCTCTCACTAGCTAGTAACCACCTTCTGGAAACCTGCCTCCCAGCACATATAATCCAAAATGTAACCCCAGCAAAACCAGCACATTTTCATATGTTGTGAATGTTCCAATTGCTTAACAGCATTCAAACTAATGGAATTTAAATCAGAAATTGCTATTAATAACAAGTGTCAACTACCCTGGGTACCGTAGGTGCATGAAGCGAAAAGTAGAGAGAAGCATAGTAATTAATTCCCCTTGAATGAGTCTTCCTAAAAGAGGCTTGCAAGACTTCCCTGGTGGTCCAGTGGTTAAGACTTTGCCTTCCAGTGCAGGGGTATGGGATTAATTCCTGGTTAGGGAACTAAGATCCCACATGTCTCAGAGCCAAAAAACCAAAACATAAAACAGAGGCAATATTGTAACAAATTCAATAAAGACTCGAAAAACGGTTCACATAAAAAAAAAAATCTTAAAAAAATAAATAAAAGATTCTTGCATTCAGTCTTGATGACTTCAAAAAAAGATATTGCAGGCCAAGGGAGCCACATACGCAAGTGTACCATCTTTAAGGAGCATGGCTTTTGCAGGCAAATAGTCCAATAAGAACATAGCATATGTCATGGTGGGGTGGGGCAAGGGAAAATAAGCAAAGAGTTGAGGCTGGAGAGGTGGCCTGGGCCACATCAGTGAGGGCCCCTGAGTTTTGTTTAGACTGTGAACTTTCCCTTATGGAGATGAAGAGAGATGAGGAGAGTCCTACATGCCATGACATTTCCAATTCCCTCTGCGTCACACAGTCCGTTCCTCTCCGGTCCCTGTGGATATCACGCAAACTTTCTTCTACTGTAGGCTTGAAGAAGTACCCCAGTTTCTAATGTCATCACTTTATTCTCTTCTGACTCTGCTGTTCTTGTTCTTTGCAGATATCCCTGAGACCACTGAAATTACCCTGAAGGATTTCCTTGGCCTCATTCAGTGTATTTCATTGATTTCCCCCCAAGTCCTGAATAATGGTAGCGGTTTCTCCAAAGTCAGTGATGCCACCTGGAGTGATGGGTTGTCTCCTAGCAACCCCCCACCCATTTCCTAAGCATCATGTGTCTATCACTAGGGAACACTGGTTGAGGATCAAAGTCCCCCAAAGGACTCTTCTTGGGGTTCAAAGAGTATAATCATATCGAGGTAATTCCTCCTGAAATGAGGTTTCATATGGTACAAAGAAGAGCAGATTTGGAATTAAGGGCTTCCCAGGTGGCCCTAGTGATAAAGAACCTCCCTACCAAGGCATGAGATGTAACAGACCTGGGTTTGATCCCTGGGTCAGGAAGATCCTCTGGAGAAGGGCATGGCAACCCACTCCAGTATTCTTGCCTGGAGAATGGACAGAGGAGCCTGGCAGGCTACAATCCACAGGGTCACAAAGAGTCAGACACAACTGAAGCGACTTAGCACACAAGCACGTGCATCTCTTCAGAGGCCCCGCTGGTCTATACATGCAGGCTACCACCTTCTCTTAGCCCCAGAGAGACATAGGTGCTTCTCCACACCTGCTCCTGCTGCCCTTTGCTCAGCAAGCCACTGCTGAGAGCAAGGATGCACTGTCTTTGGCCCCATAAAGGCCAAAGATCTTCTCCAGGGGTCCCTAACCTCTGGGATCTAATGCCTGATGATCCAGAGTGGAGCTGATGTAATGATAATAGGAATAAAGTGCACAAGAAATGTAACACACTTGAATCATCCCCAAACCACTCCCCCACCAGGGTCCATGGAAAATTGTCTTCCATAAAACCGGAGCCTAGTGCCAAAAATGTTGGGGACCACTGCTCTGGACCTTCTACTAAAGGTCAGTTCCCTTCCTTTTTTCCCCCACCCTTTTTTCACCAAATCTCAGATATGTTTTGACTCATAATTAGAAAAATCCATGGCCATCTCCAGCCACCCGAAGGCAACTAACAGTCTCTTTTCTGAGACCTTCTCTGAAGTCAGCAATATTTCCAATAACCACTTCTCAGACATGACGGAACTTGCTGAGATTTTGGGCTTTCCAAGTCTCTTATCTCCCCCAAACTTCAATATCTCCTTTCTACTGAATATCTCATTATAGTTCTACTTCAGTGACACCTTGTCCTATTCTCAGAACCTTCTGAATTACATGGAGGAATAGAATTGCCAGATTGACTTCTAGAGGGCCTTCTGTTCTCTCTGCCTCTGGGCAGGAGAGTAATGGAACAAAATATTTTGCCAAGAACAGCAGCACACAATACCTGGCAAGACACAAAATATGTATTTGCATGGCTGGGAGAAGGGCTTGGAAACTTGCATAGCAACCTAAGCAATTATAGAGACAGGCACATGATCTCCTCTGAGGAGCTAGGTCTGAGCCACAGGAAGAATAGAGCACAGTTTGTGCATTTCCAGGTAAGTTTAATTTAAAAAAGAAAAGGAAGAGAGAAATCTCTTTGTTTGATTGTCTCAGAATGTTGTATCTAAAAGGAAGAAACAGACTATAGGTAAAGATAAACTTGTGGCTAATGTTAAGATTAAGAGTCTCATCTTGATATTTGCTGGAGGGTCTTAGGAATGTATCCAAGAAAAAGAAAATGTAATCGAAAACAAATATAGCAAAGTCAGCATCATTAAAAGCCAGCAGTTTGGTAAAGCTTTAAATATACAAGCAACGGGGCAAAGGTTCTGAAGCCAATGGGAGTGAGGGGCGGGGAGAGGCTGAACATAACTGAGCTTCCTAGCTGGAATTCAGACATTCTTGCTCTTTAAGTATGATAAACCATCTTGTAATATGACACATGGAACTCATCTGCACTAAAGTATAAATGAACAGCTACAGATTAAAATATATCTGTTTTTGAACAAGGATCAAGATGTGAAGCTAAAAGTAGACACGCTGCATAACCATGTGAAGGTATTTGGGGCAAAGTTGGCTCAACGTACTGTGAATCAGAAAGCAAGAAAAGTTGTCCACAGCTGTCTCCTCCTGAGTGGGGAGAGGTGATGCTTGTTTGGAGTTTTCAACTGCCTATATTTCCTGCAGACTATTTCACACCTTCCCATTCCCTCATCCTTCTATGAATCCTACCGTTCTCTTCTTGTCAAACCCAGCTTAGATATCCTCCCCTGCTCCCAACATCAGAGCCTTCTCTGTGGGCCCTCAGGACCTAGAACACCTCTCTACTGCTGTATTCTGCATGTTCTTTCATAATTTGTTTACATGCCTGTCCCCTCCACTCGTCCAGGAGATCATCAACAAAGCATCGCACCCCACAGGACTGCCACAGAAAAGAAGTTCAGAGCATATGTGTGAATTTGAAATAAATTGAAAATTGGTTGGAGTCCTCAGATCTCTCACAATGGGGTCTGTTCAGGCTAGGTTTCTCTGGCAGCTATTTCTAGAGCAGATTTTCTTTTTTAATTATTGTTGAAAACTCATGGAGTTATATGCTTCTTAGATACAGGTCAGAAGGCTCCAGCTTTGCTGGTAAATGTCAGAGCAATCTCACACATCCTCAAGTTGCCATATTTTATTCCAGTGCATTTCACATCAACTCTTAATTGCTTGGTGAAAATGTTATGTTATGTTATTTTTTCTGAACTAGCAGTTAGGGTTGCATTCAAACACGGGGAAAGTAGGTCTTATCACAAGCCATTGTTCTGGCCCCACTCCTCCTCCCAGAGAGCAATAGTCATTTATGAGAACCTCCACCCACTCCAGCCTCACCTGCAGCTTAGCCCACCTGGACCTAACTGAGCTTCCATTCTGGATCCTACTTAGTGTCTCATCCACTGTGTGTTTGTCTTATGCCCCTTGGGTCCTTTCACATCATCTTGCAAAATGATTAACACACAAAAGATACTCCATAAAAATTTGCTGAGTTTTTTTGAAAATCAAAGTGTTTTGTGAGCACTAAATTTCAAATTAAAGTTATCTTTTCCACCAGAACTAGTGAAAGTGGAGCAGTTTCCATTCAGTTCCAAGAGTCAAAATATTTTTTTTCCTTTAAGCATAAGCATGACAAAATTGCTGCTAACATTTATTGAATGTTTACTCTGTGCCAGGTGATATTTTTTAAATTGAAATACAGCTGCTATACAATGTAAGTTACAGGTGCACAATATAGTGACATAATTTTTAAAGATGATACTCCATTTGGAGAAGACTCTTGAGAGTCCCTTGGACTGCAAGGAGATCCAACCAGTCAATCCTAAAGGAAATCAGTCCTGAGTATTCACTGGAAGGACTGATGCTGAAGCTGAAGCTCCAATACTTTGGCCACCAGATGCAAAGAACTGACTCATTGGAAAAGACTCCGATGCTGGGAAAGACTGAAGGCAGGAGAAGGGAATGACAGAGGATGAGATGGTTGGATGGCATCATCAACCCCAATGACATGAGTTTGAGCAAGCTCCAGGATTTGGTGATGACAGGGAAGCCTGGTGCGCTGCAGTCCATGGGGTCGCAAAGAGTCAGACACGACTGAGCGACTGAACTGAATACTCCATTTATAGTTATTATAAGATATTGGCTATATTCTCCATGTTGTACGACATATTTTTATAGTTAACTTTATATCTGTATTGCTTTTGAATTGATTGTCTTACTTTACATAATAACCTGAGACAGAGAGGTTTTTATCACCATTCGTGATACAGAAAAGTGTGTTAGTCACTCAGTTGTGTCTGACTCTTTGCAACCCCACAGACTGTAGCACGCCAGGCTCCTCTGTCCATGGGGATTCTCCAGGCAAAAATACTGGAGTGGGTTGCCATTTCCTCCTCCAGGGGATCTTCCCGACCCAAGGAATCTGTGATATAGAAAAAGGGTGACATTTATTCAACATTATGCAGCTCAGAAATGAAAGAAGCAGAATGTGAACCAAACTCAGTATTTTCTACTACATCACTCTTTAATAGACACAAACTGGAAGGTTCTCCCTTGGTCGTCCAGTGGTTAAGAATCCACCTCGCAATGCAAGGGACGCGGGCTCAATTTGGGGAACTAAGATCCAACATGCCATGTAGCAACTAAGCCTGAACACCACAGCTTGAGAGTCCGTGTGTCCCAGCGAAAGAGCCTGCATGACTCAAAGAAGATGGCATGTGCCACAGCCTAAATAAAATAAATTAATAAATGTCCTTAAAAATAGACTTAATGTCCCCCCAATCCTTTCTTTCCACTTTTCCACTCTCAATGGTGCCCTGATTCTTCTTATTTCAAACTGTCCCTTCCAACCTCGACTTTTGATTAGAAAATGTAAGGACATTTTTTTTTTTCTAATTCCAAATAATTCTCTTATCATTGCCAACACCAGCCCCCCTGGACTTCAGAAACTGCTAAGCCCAATGGGTTCACATCAATCTAGTGTTTTGAACATATTATATAACGTGACATTTACCCTTTCATGTTATTTAACAAGTTATTTCTTTTTCCTCCCTAGGGAGAAATTCAATGCCTTTTTCAAAGACTCTGATCAAACAGGTGAGCATCAAGGGGAAACACTGTGCCTCCTCTCTGGATACTGTGGGAATCCCTAACAATGGGATATTTGGAGAGGTTTTCTGAGACTAAGTTAAAGCCTGACTGGGTTGCCTTTGTCTTCCAGCTGCTGTGTGGATAGGCCTGGTTTTGTCTTTGTTCTGTAAGAAGGGAAAGCAAACAGAAGAAGCCTCGCCTGGGAGATAACACCTAGAGAGAGGGAAATCTTTGATGGTGTGTCTCCCTCTCCACGGTAGTCCTGGAGCCCATGTGCTCCCTGCATCCCTTTTTGCCATCATTCTCAGCACACCCTTTGCCTGGACTATGGCAGCAGCTTCCCATTTGTCTCCCATTTCCGCTCTTGCCATCCTCTACCCCCACGCAGCTTCCTACATAGGAGTCAGAGCGATTTTTCTCAGAACACAAATCTTTATGTGTAACTCTTCTAGTTAAACCCATCAAAGATTCTCACTGCTTTTTTAAAAAACTAACACTTTATTGGAGCAAGGTTGATTTACGGTGTTGTGTTAGTTTCTGTTGTACAGCAAAGTGAATCAGCCATACATATACATATGCTGTTTAAGCGCTAAGTGTCCAACTCCTTGCAACCCCTTGGACTGTATTCCACCATGCTCCTGCGTCCATGAGATTCTCCAGGCAAGAATACTGGAGTGGGTTGCCATTTCCTTCTCCAGGAGATCTTCCTGGCGCAGGGATTGAACCTGTGTATCCTGCGTTACAGGCAGAATCTTTTACCTCTGAGACATTAGGCAAGCCCATGTACATGTATACCCCCTCTTTTTTTGGATTTCCTTCCTATTTAGGTCACCACAGAGCACTGAGTAGAGTTTCCTGTGCTATACAGTAGATCCCTATTAGTTATCTTTTATACATGTTCCCATTGCTTTTTGAAAGCAAAAGACTTCAACCAGTATTTAGGCACTTTGTGGTCCGGCCCCCTGCCCACCTCCCCATCCTCATCTTGCCCAACTCTCCTATTTCTGCCTTGCAGCCACATTAGCATAATTTACGCTTTCTTGGAGAAGCCAGACTATTTCCTCTGTCAGGAATTCTGTCCCCAGGGCCAATCTTCTCCTGGATAACAATCACTGACTCTTGGATCTCAGCTTAAATATTATTACCTCCTAAGAAACCTTCCCAGATCTGCAAACTAGGCTGGGGAGCCCCCTAATAACCCTCACAGAACCTTATACATCTCCTCTGTGGTCACATTTTAACTAATCATTTCTGTGGTGGTTTATTTGATGGCTCAGGACCACGCCTGTCCTTTTACAGTTGACTTTAAGATCCCCTGGAGAAGGAAATGGCAACCCACTCCAGTATTCTTGCCTGGAGAATCCTGTGGATGGAGGAGTTTGGTGGGCTGCAGTTCACGGGTCGCAAAGAGTCGGACATGACTGAGCCACTTCACTTCACTTTCACTGAGCTTCCCAGGTTGCGCTAGTGGTAAAGAACATGTTTGCCAGTGCAGGAGATATAAGAAATGCGGGTTCCATCCCTGGGTCAGGAAGATCCCCTGGAGGAGGGTATGGCAACTCACTCCAGTACTCATGCCTGGAGAATCCCATATATAGGGAAGCATGGCGGGCTAGGGTCCATAGGGTCGCAGAGTCTAACAGAACTGAAATGACTCAGCACGCACACATGCACAGTTGGGCTGGTTTCTAGAGGATTCAACAGCCCCAACACCCAAATCTCAAACTTCTTAGGCTTCATGGTTTCTGGAAAGTTCTGAATGGCCAGGATCCTGCTGGTGCCCATAACTTCTGAATTCAGACCAATGGAGGATAAAGAGGTGGGCAACGAACCAGGGCTCTTCCCGAGAAAGCAGAATCTCTGCCCAGTTTCCCCAGAGAACTCTATGTCACAAAGAAATGAGGGAAGGCTCATCAGCAAGCCTCGGGCCTGAGTTTTGTGTCAGCGGAGCATCGTGTTCTGCCGGGTTTTGTCCGGGGACCAGGCATTCCTAAACATCCCTGTCTNCCGAGAAAGCAGAATCTCTGCCCAGTTTCCCCAGAGAACTCTATGTCACAAAGAAATGAGGGAAGGCTCATCAGCAAGCCTCGGGCCTGAGTTTTGTGTCAGCGGAGCATCGTGTTCTGCCGGGTTTTGTCCGGGGACCAGGCATTCCTAAACATCCCTGTCTCCCACTCTCTTCACTGCTGCCAGTGGCGGAGCTGTTCTGTATGACAAGCCATCAGTTCTGGGACAGCCAGAGCCAAGTAAGATCTTCATAAGATTTTGTCGAAGTAGAAGGCTAAAAAAAATAAATAAATAAAAAATAGGAGATACGAATAAAGCTAATCTGACCTTTTAGGGCCCATCTAGACAATTCCAGATCAGTTGTGAAATACAGTGCTGATCATTATTTAAAGGAGAAAGTGTGGGGAAAGGAGAGAAATATGGAAAAAAAAAAAAAAAAACCAGTTGTTCATTCCCTTTCTGTATTCGTTTTCTATTTCTGTGTAACAAATTATCACAAACCAACAGCTTGAAACTTAAAATACTTTCCCTAGTTTAGAAGTCCAGGCATGATGTAACTGGGTCCTCTGCCCAAGGTCTCACAAGCCTGGGGTCTCAACCAGACCTGGGGTCTCATCTGAGGCTTGGGGTTCTCTTCCAAGCTCATGTGGTTGTGGTTGGGAGTTTCAGGGAGGGAAAAACTTTCCTCTGTCCTTCTAGGCTTTTGTGGCTGGTTTGAAGAATTTAAAAAATGAGGCATTCACAAAAATGGCTGAAACCCTCACCTTAAGTACTACTTTCAGCTAAAGACCAAAGAGGATGTTGAAGGTAGTGTTTTGGGACTTCACAGGGGAGGAAAGCGATTCACATGAAGATGGAAAAGCAAATGTTTGCCAAATAAATGTTTGCTGGGCCAGGCAGAGAAAATGGGACACAGAATAACTCTGATCTCTACACCCTGCCTAGAATTTCCCTGCTAGCACGGAGTCAGACACGACTGAAGTGACGCAGCGGCGGCAGCAGCAGCAGCAGCCCTGACCCATATTCTTTGCGGATGCCTGTGGTGATAACTCTATACTCTTGCCTGGAAAATTCCATGGACAGAGGAGCCTGGTAGGCTGCAGTCCACGGGGTCGCTAAGATTCAGACACGACTGAGCAACTTCACTTTCACTTTTCACTTTCATGCATTGGAGAAGGAAATGGCAACCCACTCCAGTGTTCTTGCCTGGAGAATCCCAGGGTCGGGGAAGCCTGACGGGCTGCCGTCTATGGGGTCGCACGGAGTCAGACACGACTGAAGCGACTTAGCAGCAGTAGCAGCAGCAGCAACTCTATTCTGGGAGCAAACCCACTAAATCCTTTAGGCAGTTAAGGGGGAAGGTCAAAGTTTCTTTCTGAGTCTTTTAGGCTTTGATTGTTTTCAATTCAAAATAACCCACATGCCAAAGAGACATTGGAGGGTGGCCAATTTTGTTTCCCTAAAGTTGAATTCAGTCTTTTTGTAGCTATTCAACTGAAAGTTGAATTCAGTTTTGAATTCATTTTTTTAAGGCCAGCAAGGAACAATGAGTCTGATTTTTAGACCTGCTTTCATGGACATGGGGAGCAGGGAGGAGAGGGTGAGATGTTTGGAAAGAGTAACATGGAAACTCATATTACCGTATGTAAAATAGATAACCAACAGGGATTTCCTGTATGTCTCAGGGAACCCAACAGGGGCTCTGTCTCAACCTAGAGGGGTGGGATGGGGAGGGAGATGGGAGGGAGGTTCAAAAGGGAGGGATATATGTGTACCTATGGCTGATTCATGTTGAGGTCTGTCAGAAAACAAAATTCTGTAAAGCAATTATCCTTCAATAAAAAAATTAATTAAAAAGAAAAGAATACACCTGCCAATGCAGGGACATGGGTTCAATCCCAGGAAAATCCCACATGCCAAGAGGAAACTAAGCTGTTGCACCCCACTTACTGAATTCATGCCCTAGAGCCCACGCTCCACAACAACAGAAACCACTTCAAGAAGAAGCCCGTGCACCCCAGCTAGAGGGTAGCCCCCACTCGCTGGAACCAGAGAAAGTCCATGTGCGTCAGTGAAGACTCAGCACAGCCAAAAATAAATAAATGAAAGTGTGAAAACATTAAAAAAAAAAAGAATTTACCTGGTTAGGTCAGACCTACCCAGCATAAGCTCTTATTTGATTACCTTAAAATCAGCTTATTAGGGACTGCAAAATTCCCTCATTCTGTGGTTTATGGGTTAGAACCAAGTTACAGCTCCCTGCTTCCCAGAACTCAAGGTGAGGGGATTACACAGAAGTGTAGATACCAAAGAGACATCAAAAGAGGTCCTATTAAAGTTCTACCAACCACATCTTTCATTCACTGAGCTTCTGTGGTGTGTGTGTGCACATACACACACGCATGCGCACAGAAATCAACTTGCTCCAACTCACTTCAACAAACTCAGGGAAATTTGTCTTAAGGAAATAAGGATGCCTTGTGGACCAAAGGAAGTAACGCAGCTTGGCCTGGACAAAAACAGGGATTAGGCTGTGGAATGCTGTAAAGAAAGCTGTGTTTCTCTGTGCATTTGCTTCATCGTCACTCTCTGTGGACCGACTTTATCTGATCCCCACTTGACTCTGCAGTTCCAAGCCCATGCTGCCTCTGGTATCCGGTGGAATCCATCTCTCTCTCTCTCCCCCTCTCTTCCTGCTGCCCTCTAGTTCTAACGTCTGCTCGCCTTTAGAGCAGTCATCTCTGGCCACAGTGGGGATACACATCACGATCATAGCTGCCACCCACGGTGACCATGTAGCGGGAGAAGAGGGGGTTAGTCCTCAAAGAGGCTGAGGCCCCGCTGCATGGTGTAAGGAATTGTCAGTGGCCAGTCTGCATATTCCCCCATCTTCCTGTACGTGATTTAGTAGCAAGGCTCCTCAGGTAGTAGTGGCCGAGGCAGGAGAGGTTATGGTTAACTGCTAATGTGTTTAAAATGACGCTCCCAAGACCACAGCTCTTAGAGGAAAAGTCATCCCTCTGGAAGGACGCGGCAGCAGCAGAGGATGTAGGTGCAGGCTCGGAGGGCCCAAGTTAGGGACAGAGCCACAGTCATGTCTGACAAAACCTTTCCTAGAAATGGCTGAGAAAGTGCATGCTTTGAGTAAGTGCACAGAGCAAAAAAGATCTGAGTAACAAAAGCCCTGGAGGAGGAAGGGGATGTTCCAGCACAGACTGTACAGCTCAAGTTCTGCTAAGAACAAAGTGAGACTCAGAGAGGGTAATCCAGATGGGGCCTATTGTTTAAACCCAGCCGTGCTGCTTGAGAGCTCTCGTCCACTCTTACTTATGAGAAGTCAGTATCAGAATCTCTGTGCGTCTTACAGCTGGCTTATACTCAGGTACACAGTGATGTGTAAACTGGGGGTGGGCCTTACCTTCGGGTGTGGGTGCATTACCATCGAATCCCCTGTGATCTTCCTATGGCTCCACATTAAAGGATCATTCCCAATGTTGTCATACTGGTGTAAATGAGCATTTGGTGATACAATTGATGATCCCAATCAAGATTCTGAGGCTCGGAGTGGGCCCAACTAATTAAATACTCCCCAGTCCCATGCTGTTAAAGACCTTAGTTTCAGTGAGGTTTATTTATATCCGGGTGTTCTTCCCAGGTGGTACTAGTAGTAAAGAACCTGCTTGCTAATGCAAGTAGACATGAGAGAAGTGGGTTGAGTCCCTGGGTGGGGAAGATCTGCTGCAGAAGGGCACGGCAACCCACTCCAGTATTCTTGCCTGGAGAATCCCTTGGATAGACGAGCCTGGCAGGCTACAGTCCACAGGGTCGCAAAGAGTTGGACACGACTGAAGCGACTTAGCATGCACACACTGTTCTATGTGTTACAAAAAGATTCTCAAAGTCGGAGATTGAACCTGGCTAGTGTTTAAGTTCCACGAGGTGACAGAGGCCGAGGCCAAAACCAAATTATCTCTGTCTTGTGGCGCCAGCACAAATCAATCCATCCTCAAGAAATGTTGGGTTTAAAAAAAAGAAATTATTGTAGCTGATTGACAATGTCGTGTTAATTTCTCATGTACAACAATGTGACTCAGTTATACATATGTATCTATATATGTTCTTGTTTATATTCTTTTCCATTATGCTTTATCACAGGATATTGAATATAGTTCCCTGTGCTATATAGTAGGACCTTGTTGTTTATCTCTCTTATATATAAAAGCTTGCATCTCCTAATCCCAAACTTCCAATCTTTCTCTCTCCTGCCACCCTCCACCTTGGCAATAAATGTTTATTGAATGAAAAAAAAATTATTCTGGATTTTTGTATCATATAATCATTATAATTATAACCTGCTCTTTGTCCTGGTAGACTGTGACTTTTTTAGAACTGCATAGTCTAGAATGGTCACCATGAGCCACATACAGAATTTTAAATTTAAATAAAGTTTTAAAATTCAGTTTCTTCACTGTAATAACCACATTTCAAGTGCTTAGTAAGTGCATGTGGCAAGTGTTTCCAAATAGTACTTTCCCATCAGTACAGCGTTTTATTGGCCAGCATTGCTCTTGAAGGCAAAGATTTCCTCAGTTTCCCTCGCAGAATCTGTATTAGGGTGCATACATAGTGTTCAACCATCATTTCTTGAACGAATGATTATTAGACTCTCCTGGTAATCTCAGCCTCGCCTTCATTTCTGCACGAAGACCCCACTGAGTTCCATGCTGTGCTCCCCCGAGACTGAGGCGAATCCCTAGTGTGTCAGATTCTGACTCTGACCTCACACAGTACACAAAAATTGACTCGAAATGGATTAAAGACTTAACCCGCAACTGTGAAAGTTCTGAAAGAAAACACTAGGGAAAATCTTCATGCCACTGATACTGGCAATGATTTCATGAATATGACTCTGAAAGCACCAGCAACAGAACCAAAAATAAACAAGTGAGACTACTTCGAGCTGACGCTTCTGCACGGCAAAGGAACCATCAACCAACCATCGACGGTGAAAAGGCAACCTGTGGAATGGGAGGAAATATTTGCAAATCATATTCGTGGTTTGCAACTATATATAATATGATAAGGGGTTAATCTCCAAAATATACAAGGAATTCTTACAGTTCAACAGCAAAGAAAAAAAAAACAAAACTCTAATAACCCCAGTAAGAACTCAAACAGACGTTTCTCCAAAGAAGACATACAAATGGCCAAAAAGTGCATGAAAAATGCTCAAAGTCACCAGTTATCAGGGAAATGCACATCAAAATCAAGATGAGATATCACTTCACACCTGTCAGAATGCTATAATTGAGAAAACAAAAGATAATGAGTGTTGTCAAGGATGTGAAGAATTGGAACAAAGCACATCTTTTTATGGGAATGCAAAATGGTGCACAGCTGTGTAAAACATTATGGAAGTCCTTCAAAAAAATTAAAAATAGAACTATCATATGATCCAAGTCCCCACTTGTGTGTATTTATCCAAAATAATTGAGATCAGAATTTTGAAGAGCTATTAGTCTCCGATGTTCATTGCAGCCCTTTTCACAACAGTCAAGATGTGGAAGCAACCTAAATGTCCATCAACAAGTGAATAAATATGATATATACTTACAATGGAAATAATGTTTGGTTTTAAAAAGAGGAGAAGTCTGCACATGCGGCCGTATGGATGAGCCTTGAGGATATTATGCTAATTGAAACAGGCCAATCACAGATAGACAAATATTGCACAATTCCACTTACATGAGGTATCTGAAACAGTCACATATACAGAATAAAAGAGTGAAATGGTGCTCACTCGGCTGGAGAGAGGGGAAAGTGGGGAATTACCAATCAATGGATATCGTTTCAGTTAAGCAAGATGACCTGCTGTTCAACACTGTGCCTATCAAAAATTATTTATTGTACACTTAAACGTTTGCTGAGGGTACATGAACAAATGTGTTCTTGCCACAATAAAATAAAATAACAAGTTTCTGCTTCCTAGAAAAATAGCCCATCCCGTGCGGCCCTGTCCAGCTTCCAGGCTGTGAAGCCCTTGAGAGGTGGGCTGGCGCTAATGACTGCACCTCCAGCCTTTGGCTCAATGGTTGACAGAGCAGAGACACTCAGGCAAGTTTATCAAACAAAATCGAGTAGGGAGCATAAATTGATGGCTTCGAGCAATGTCTTTGTTACTGGCCAAGTTGATGACAGGGCGGGGGTGAGTGCTGCAGGCTGCATTTCTAAGGGGGATGGGACGGCTGTGAGAGGAGAAGCAAGGAACACAATTCACATATAATACTAGTGTGAAGGTCCTCATTTATCAAATGTCTAGTTCTCCAAAGCATCCCAGTTTCTTGAGATTCTCCTACTTTTTTGACTTCTTCCCTCTCAACTCCTTACATCTCTAATATTTCTCTTTTTTTCCTGTTTGTTTAGGTTTAAAAATACAAAGATTGCAAAAAATAGCAAACACTTTATATACCTATATTAAGAAGGGTCCTGATAGGAAATACATGGCAAAGGAGTAAGTGAGGTGTAAGAAAACCACAAGAGATGCTGCAGTACTCCGAGCATTCAGGAAACCTTAGCATCTTAAAGGCACAAGATGGGGTGCTGTAACCAGAGTCTGATAAGAGAAGGCTTCCTAATAGGAGCTTTCATTTCTGCAGAGAGGGACGGTATAGAGGAATGAATACCCAGACTCCCTCCCTCTCATCTCTGCCCCTGTTCCCAGCAGGATGAACCCAGCAGGAGCCAGAGGGCTGGGAAGTCAAGCAGAGGGACCAGCCTCCTGGATCATCAGGGTGGAGAAAGGTAAAGTGTGGATCCAGAGGGCGACAGGGAATAACCCCCACACCCCTCCATCTGGAAGTAACAAGTGGGAACAGTTTGTTATTTTTGCTCCTCATTTTAAAAAAAGAACTTCACAAGATAGAGTTAGGCCTCTTATTTGTTCACCTCAGTATTCCATTCTTCCCCCTCATCAGACACAATTGTTTGAATTTGGTGTATGTCCTTTGTGTATATTTTTAACCTTTTTTTACCTAAATATAAGTAAGTACTGAATAGCATTATTTTGGTTTCTTGAGATTTTTATATATGTTTTCATGTTTTTCGTATAATTCTGTGACTTACTTTTTTCATTCAATGGTGTGTGTGCTTCAGAGAGATTTGTACATTAGTATATGAGTATGGGCTTCCCAGGTGGCTCAGTGGTAAAGAATCTACCTGCCAAGCAGGAGCCACAGATTTTATTTCTGGCTCAGGAAGACACCCTGGAGAAGGAAATAGCAACCCACTCTAGTTTTATTGCCTGGGATATCCCGTGGACAAGGAGCCTGGCAGGCCACAGTCCATGCAGTCCCAAAGAGACACAATTTAGCGACTAAACAACAACATATATCAATATATTTCATCATTTTAATTGTTGAATAATATTTCACTCTATTTGTCTATTCTTCTATTAATGGATATTTACCTTGTTTACAATATTTACTCTTCAAATAGTATGGTACCAGGGCTCATAGAATCTGAACATGCTCAACTTTAACAGAAATTGCCAAAATTACTCTCCAGAATAGTTGTGTTAATTTATATTCTCACCAGCAACATACAAATGCTGTCTTCCCACATTCTCACTAACTCTCTGCATTTCAGATTTTAATTTTTGCCTGCATAATGGCATGAAATGGTATCCCATTGTTGCTTTAATTGGCATTTTCCTAATCATTAGTGACGGTGAGCAACGTTTTCAGATATTTAATGCCAAAGAATGCTCAAACTACCCCACAATTGCACTCATCTCACATGCTAGTAAAGTAATGCTCAAAATTCTCCAAGCCAGGCTTCAGCAATATGTGAACCGTGAACTTCCAGATGTTCAAGCTGGTTTTAGAAAAGGCAGAGGAACCAGAGATCAAATTGCCAACATCTGCTGGATCATGGAAAAAGCAAGAGAGTTCCAGAAAAACATCTATTTCTGCTTTATTGACTATGCCAAAGCCTTTGACTGTGTGGATCACAATAAACTGTGGAAAATTCTGAAAGAGATGGGAATACCAGACCACTTGACTTGCCTCTTGAGAAACCTATATGCAGGTCAGGAGGCAACAGTTAGAACTGGACATGGAACAACAGACTGGTTCCAAATAAGAAAAGGAGTACGTCAAGGCTGTATATTGTCACCCTGTTTATTTAACTTATATGCAGAGTACATCATGAGAAATNAAACTGTGGAAAATTCTGAAAGAGATGGGAATACCAGACCACCTAACCTGCCTCTTGAGAAACGTATATGTAGGTCAGGAAGCAACAGTTAGAACTGGACGTGGACAACAGGTTGGTTCAAAATAGGAAAACGAGCCCGTCAAGTCTGTATATTGCCATCCTTATTTAACTTATATGCAGGGTACATCATGAGAAACGCTGGGCTGGAAGAAGCCGGGAGAAATCTCAATAACTTCAGATATGCAGAAAGTGAATAGGAACTAGAAAGCCTCTTGATGAAAGTGTAAGAGGAGAATGAAAAAGCTGGCTTAAAGCTCAACATTCAGAAAACGAAGATAATGGAGTCTGGTCCCATCACTTCATGGGAAATAGATGGGGAAACACCAGAAACAGTGTCAGATATTATTTGNTGCAGAAAGTGAATAGGAACTAGAAAGCCTCTTGATGAAAGTGTAAGAGGAGAATGAAAAAGCTGGCTTAAAGCTCAACATTCAGAAAACGAAGATAATGGAGTCTGGTCCCATCACTTCATGGGAAATAGATGGGGAAACACCAGAAACAGTGTCAGATATTATTTGTCTGGGCTCTAAAATCACTGCAGATGGTGACTGCAGCCATGAAATTAAAAGACGCTTACTCTTTGGAAGAAAAGTTCAACCAGCCTAGATAGCATATTGAAAATCAGAGACATTACTTTGCAAACAAAGGTCTGTCTCGTCAAGGCTATGGTTTTTTCAGTGGTCACGTATGAATGTGAGAGTTGGACTGTGAAGAAAGCTGAGCACTGAAGAATTGATGGTTTTCAACTGTAGTGTTGGAAAACTCTTGAGAGTCCCTTGGACTGCAAGGAGATCCAACCAGTCCATTCTGAAGGAGATCAGTCCTGGGATTTCTTTGGAGAGAATGAGGCTGAAGCTGAAGCTCCAGTAGTTGGGCCATCTGATGTGAAGAGTTGACTCATTGGAAAAGACTCTGATGCTGGGAGGGATTGGCAGCAGGAGGAGAAGGGGATGACCGAGGATGAGATGGCTGGATGGCATCACTGACTCGATGGACGTGAGTCTGAGTGAACTTCAGGAGTTGGTGATGGACAGGGAGGCCTGGCGTGCTGCGATTCATGGGGTCACAAAGAGTCAGATACGACTGAGTGATTGAAATGAACTGAACTGAACTAAACTGAACTCTCAGTTCTTGGGTTAGTTTTTTATCCTCTCTGATATCAAGACTCCTCATCTGAAAAAAATATCTTATCAGGTTATCTTGATAATTACATAAGCTTTGATAGAAATTAACAAAATACAGTAGTAATTGTTGCTGTTTAATCACTAAATTGTGTCCAACTCCTTGTGACTCCATAGATTACAGCACACCAGGCTTCCTTGTTCTTTATTATCTTTGGAGTTTGCTCAAACTCATGTCCATTTTGTTGGTAGTGCCATTCAACCCATAGAAGGCAATGACATCCCACTCCAGTACTCTTGCCTGGAAACTCCCATGGACGAAGGAGCCTGGTAGGCTGCAGTCCATGGGGTCGCTGAGAGTTGGACATGACTCAATGACTTCACTTTCACTTTTCACTTTCATGCACTGGAGAAGGAAATGGCAACCCACTCCAGTGTTCTTGCCTGGAGAAACCCAGGGATGGCGGAGCCTCGTGGGCTGCCGTCTGCAGGGTCGCACAGAGTCTGACACAACTGAAGCGACTTAGCAGCAGCAGCAGCAGCCATTCAACCATCTCATCCTCTGTCTCCCCCTTATCCTCCTACACTCAGTCTTTCTCAGCATCAGGGTCTTTTCCAGTGAGTCGGCTCTTTTCATCAGGTGGACAAGTATTGCAGCTTCAACTTTGGCATCAGTCCTTCCAATGAAAAATCTGGCTTAAGTTCCTGTAGGATTGACTGGTTTGATTTGTTGCAGTCCAAGGGACTCTCAAGAGTCTTTTCCAGCACCACAGTTCAGAGTATCATTTCTTACTTGCTCAGCCTTCTTTATGGTCCAACTCATATCTGTACATGACTCCTGGAAAAACTATGGTTTTGACTCTATGGACCTTGGCCAGCAAAGTGATCTCTGCTTTTTAATGCAGTTTCAGGTTTGTCAACCTTTCCTTCCAAGAGCAAGCGTCTTTTACTTTTGTGGCTACAGTCACCATCTGCAGTGATTTTGGAATCCAAGAAAATAAAAGCTGTTTCCAGTCCTTCCACATCTATTGCCATGAAGTGGTGGGACTAGATGCCATGATCTTAGCTTTTTGAACATTTAGTTTTAATCCAGCTTTTCACTCTCCTCTTTCACCCTCATGATAGATATTTCACAAACTTGAGGGTTTTTAAAAAATTCTTCTTCCAACTACCATGAAGTATCCTCACACTGATCAGAATGGCCATCATCAAAATGTCTACAAAGAATAAATTCTGGAGAGAGTGTAGAGAAAAAGGGAACTTTCTTACACTGTTAGTAGGAATATAAACTGGTACAGCCACTGTGGACAACAGTGTGGAGATTCCTTAAAAAACCAAGAATAGACCTTCCATACAAGTCAGTAATCTGAATGTTAGGCATACATCCCAAGGAAACCAGAATTGAAAGACAGGTATGTACACTAATGTTATTGCAGCACTATTTATGGTAGCTATCGCATGGAAGCAACTTAGATGTCCATTGGCAGATGAATGGATAAGAAAGTGTGGTACACTTATACAAGGGAATATTACTCAGCCATAAAAAGGAGCACATTTGAGTCAGTCCTAATGAGGTGGATGAACCTGGAGCCTATTAAACAAAGTGAAGTATGTCAGAAAGAGAAAGAAAAATACAGTATATTAATGCATATGTATGAAATTTAGAAAGATGATACTGATGATCCCACCTGCAGAGCAGCAAAGAAGACATAGATGTAAAGAACAGAATTTTGGATTTAGTGGGAGAAAGTGAGGGTGGGATGATTTGAACAAATAGCACTGAAACATGTATTTTACCATATGTAAAAGAGATGGCAGTGCAAGTTCAATGCATGAAGCGGGGCACTCAAAGCTGGTGCTCTGGGACAACCCAGAGGATGGGGTGGAGAGAGAGGTGGGAGTGGAATTCAGGAAGTGGGGGGACACATGTATACCTGTGGCTTACTTATGTTGGTGTATGGCAAAAACCAATGAAATACTGTAATTATCCTCCAATTAAAATTAATTAACTAATTAAAAAATTCTTCTCCCTTTCACCTTCACTTTGGTTTATGTGTGGTGATGGATCCCCACCTTATGGAGTAAGCTAGATTTATTTAAGGATATCTTTCCAACAAAAATACAGTTCTTCCACAACACCTTCCTAAATGGTTAAGTATACTTTGTTATAAACATGAAATCATTTTTAGGCATTAAAATGAAAATATAAATTACAAATAATGAAATGTATAATATGTATTTTGATAAAAATTGATTTTGATAAATATAAATTGCCTCAAAATGTCAAGTCTCATGATTTAATTATTTTACCAACATGGTTTCTTCTGGGAATATGAATGTGTTAAAATCAATAGTAGTGCATATAAAAGCAATGTTGCTATTAATATCCATTTTTAGAGGTGTCAATGATCCCTAATAGTCCTACTGTCTTTTTATGAAAAGCATCTACATAAGATACAAATTTCCAAGGCTTAGTCTTCTAGCTTTGTGAGTATTCCCCCATGTCCCACTTTGTAAATGTTCATTTGCTTGTAATAGTAATTTATGTCACTGTGCATTATACGGATGGCCTAATTCAAGGCCAGTCATCCAGTGGAGATGTCTTCACTTCAAGAGAAGTTGGTTAATGGTTGGAATCAGGATGTTTTATTGTACTATTTCATTGAACTGTATTTTCTACAATATCTTTTTACTGTCTATATCTAAAAACATTTTATTATATTTAATCATATACACTCATTCTCATTAGAAGGTTATCATTCCCCTTGTAGTGCTACCTTCCTAGTGCCAGCAATGCTTTGAGTTTNCTAAAACCAGCTTGAACATCTGGAAGTTCATGGTTCACATATTGCTGAAGCCTGGCTTGGAGAATTTTGATCATTGCTTTACTAGCGTGTGAGATGAGTGCAGTTGTGCGGTAGTTTGAGTATTCTTTGGCATTGCCTTTCTTTGGGATTGGAATGAAAACTGACCTTTATTGTTAACAAAAATCCATACTTCTTTCAAATTTCCCTCATTATTTACTAATGCCCTTGTGTTGTATATGATCAGATCTAAGATACCATATTATACTTGGTTATTAGATTCTGTCAGGCTCCTCTTGACTACTACAGTATCTCAGACTTTTCTTGTTTTTGATGACCTTGACAGTTTTGAGGGGCACTGTCAGACATTTATTAGAATTTCCTTCAATTGGGATTTATCTGATATTTTTCTCATTGTCAACCTGGCATCTAGATACACAGATATCCTCAACCCAGAATTGACAGCTGTTAGTTACCATTTTATGATATTTGATTCACTTTTAAGAAAAAATAGAATGGAAATTAGATTTTCCTCACTCAGTACCATATGCAGCAATTCGGATGCATCTAGAGATTATCATACTAAGTGAAGTAAGTCAGAGAGAGACAGACAAACACCATGTGATATCCCTTATATATGGAACCTACAATATGACACAAATGAACTTACTTACAAAGCAGAAATAGACTCACAGACATAGAAAACAAGCTTATGGTTACCAAAAAAGAGAGAAGTTGGGGAGAGATAAATTAGAAGTTTGGGATTAAAATATACACACTACTATAAAGAAGGCTGAGCGCCAAAGAATTGATGCTTTTGAATTGTGGTGTTGGAGAAGACTCTTGAGAGTCCCTTGGACTGCAAGGAGATCCAACCAGTCCATTCTGAAGGAGATTGGCCCTGGGATTTCTCTGGAAGGAATGATGCTAAAGTTGAAGCTCCAGTACTTTGGCCACCTCATGGGAAGAGTTGACTCATTGGAAAAGTCTCTGATGCTGGGAGGGATTGGGGGCAGGAGGAGAAGGGGACAACAGAGGATGAGATGGCTGGATGGCATCACTGACTCGATGGGCTTGAGTCTGAGTGAACTCTGGGAGTTGGTGATGGACAGGGAGGCCTGGAGTGCTGCGATTCATGGGGTCGCAAAGAGTCGGACACAACTGAGTGACTCAACTGAACTGAACTGATACATAAAATATAAAATAGACAACCAGCAAGGACCTACTGTACAACACAGGAAACTATATTCAATATCTTGTAAAAACCTATAATGGAGAAGAATCTAAAAAAAGATATAACTCCATCACTTTTCTCTACACCTGAAACTAACGCGACCCTGTAAATCAACTATATTTCAATAAAAATATTTTTTAAAGACTATTTCTTCCATTCAACATGCACAACTTCAGTCTCACAATCCTCCCAGCCTCAGAGATGTCTTCAATTTAATGTGTAATCTCCCATCTCCGCTTTTCCCTTTTATATGTGTGTATACTCACACCTATACAACCAGGAAAATATATGGCATTTTAGAGTATTTAAAATCTTTTCCAAGAGTGGCATCACACACATATACACATCATTCTATGTCTGGATTTCTTTTGCTTTCTCCCAAAAAGATTGTTTTTCAGAAAAGATAAGAATTTGAGATGATGAAAGTGATACTTAATTACATGGTGAGAATCCCTTCACAATGTATACACTTAAGAAACCACCTCAGTGTACATTTTAAGTATCTTACAATTTTGTCAGTTATATTTCAATGAAGGTGAAAAAAAAGCCCTAAATTATTTTGAGAATGATCTATGTAGGTTTACATATACCTAGCTATTGCCTTTAACTGCTGTATGGCAGTCTATGATATGATTGAAGTATATTTTATACATTCTCTTCCTTTAAGGAGACTCTCAAATAAAATTACTGGTTTGTAGGGTATAGACCTTCCAATATGGTTGTGTGACTTTACACTCTAAAATAAAAACAATGTTTGTTTCCTTACATTCTCAACACCAGTTGGTATTAGCAGACTTCTGAATTTTTCCAAACATATAAAAGTGAAATTAAACCTCATTAACATTTTATTTCAAATTTTCCTGATTACTGGTGAGCTTGAGCATCATCTCATATGTTAATTAGTCGTTTGGCTCCTTTAACCATGAGTTTCTTGTTCACCTTTTTTTTTTTAATCATTTTTATATTGAGTGCTTTTTTCTTTCTTTTTTTTTATTAGCTTGATAGCCCTTTGTATTTTTACATGTTTTGAGTAGCAATCTTTTTCTTATGAGTATTTTACCAATATATTGTTTTAATCTGCTGCTTGTCTTTTTAAATTAGCATTTCATTTGTCATTAGGAATACATTTTGACATGCTAGAAGCTATAAATTTTTTCAATCTATGCTATTTTATATAACGCTTAAGAATGTATAAAATATATTTCCCTACCCTGTTGTTCAGTCACTCAGTCATGCTAACTCTTGGTGACCTCATGGACTGCAGCACGCCAGGCTTCCCTGTTCTTCACCATCTCCCAGAGCTTGTTCAGCTCACGTGCATTGAGTTGGTGATGCCATCCAACCATCTCATCCTTCGTCATCCCCTTCTCCTCCTGCCTTCGATCTTTCCCAGCATCAGGGTATTTTCTATGAGTTGGCTGTTTGTATCAGGTGGCCAGAGATTTGAAGCTTCAGCTTCAGCATCAGTCCTTCCAATGAATATTCAGGATTGATTTCCTTTAGGTTTGACTGCTTTGATCTCCTTGCAGCCCAAACAACTCTCAACATCTTCTCCAGCACCACAGTTTGAAAGCATCAATTCTTTGGTGCTCAGACTTTTTTATGGTCCAACTCTCACATCCAGATATGACGACTGGAAAAAACATAGCTTTGACTAGACAGACCTTTGTCAGCAAAGTAATGTCTCTACTTTTTAATACGCTGTCTAGGTTTGTCATAGCTTTTCTTCCAAGGAGCAAGCGTCTTTTAATTTCATGGCTGCAGTCACCATCTGCAGTGATTTTGGAGCCCAAGAAAATAAAGTCTGTCACTGTTTCCATTGTTTCCCCCATCTATTTACCATGAAGTGATGGGACCGGATGCCATGAACTTTGTTTTTTGAATGTTCAGTTTTAAGCCAGCTTTTCATGCTCCTCTTTCACCTTCCTCAAGAGGTTCTTTAGTTCCTCCTCATTTTCTGTCATAAGGGTGGTGTATTCTGCATATCTGCAGTTATTGATATTCCCTCTCCCACCCCCATGCTCTTGATTCCAACTTGGGCCTCATCCAGCCTGGCATTTCATGTGATGTGCACTGTTTTGAAGTTAAATAAGCAGTGTGACAATAAACAGCCTAGATGTAATGCTTTCCCAATTTTGAACCAATCCATTGTTCCATGTCTGGTTCTGACTGTTGCTTCTTGGCATACAGATTTCTCAGGGGGTAGTTCAGGTGGTTTGGTTTTCCCATCTCTTTAAGAATTTTCCAGTTTGTTGTGATCCACACAGTCAAAGGCTTTAACGTAGTCAATGAAGCAGAAATGGACGTTTTTCTGGAATTCTCTTGCTTTTTCTATGATCCAAAGGATATTGGCAATTTGATCTCTGGTTCCTCTGTCTTTTCTAAATCCAGCTTAAACATCTGTAATTTCACAGTTCACATACTGTTCAAGCCTAGCTTGGAGGATTTTGAGCACTACTTTGCTGGTATGTGCAATGAGTGCAACTGTGCAGTAGTTTGAACATTTTTTTGGCCTTGCCTTTCTTTGAGACTAGAATGAAACAGACCTTTTCCAGTCCTGTGGCCACTGCTGAGTTTTCCAAATTTGCTGACATGTTGAGTGCAGCATTTTCACAGCATCTTCTTTTTAAAATTTGAAATCGCTCAGCTGGGATTCCATCACCTCCACTAGTTTTGTTCGTAGTGATGCTTCCTAAGGCCCATTTCACATTCCAGAATGTCTGGCTCTAGGTGAGTGATCACACCATTGTGGTTATCTGGGTTATTAAGTTCCTCTTTCTACACTTCTGTGTATTCTTGCCACCCCTTTTTAATATCTTCTGCTTCGGTTAGGTCCATACCATTTCTGTCCTTTATTGTGGCCATTTTTGCATGAAATGTTACCTTGCTATCTCTAATTTTCTTGAAGAGATCTCTAGTCTTTCACATCCTATTGTTTTTCTCTATTTCTTTGCATTTTTCACTTAAACAGGCTTAAAAAAAAAACAAACTCTCCTTGCTATTCTTTGGAACTCTGCATTCAGATGGGTATATCTTTCCTTTTTTCCTTTGCCTTTCACTTCTCTTCCTTTCAGCTATTTGTAAGTCCTCCTCAGATAGCCACTTGCCTTTTTGCATTTCTTTTCTTGGGGATGGTCTTGATCACTGCCTCCTGTATGTTACAGACCTCCATCCATAGCTCCTCAGGCCCTCTGTCTATCAGATCTAACCCCATAAATCTACTTGTCACTTTCACTGTATAATCATGAGGGATTTGATTTAGGTCATACCTGAATGGCCTAGCGGTNATTTGTAAGTCCTCCTCAGATAGCCACTTGCCTTTTTGCATTTCTTTTCTTGGGGATGGTCTTGATCACTGCCTCCTGTATGTTACAGACCTCCATCCATAGCTCCTCAGGCCCTCTGTCTATCAGATCTAACCCCATAAATCTACTTGTCACTTTCACTGTATAATCATGAGGGATTTGATTTAGGTCATACCTGAATGGCCTAGCGGTTTCCCCTACTTTCTTTAAGTCTGAATTTTGTAATAAGGAATTCATAATCTGAGCCACAGTCAGCTCCTGGTCTTCTTTTCACTGACTGTTAATTTCTCCATCTTTGGCTGAAAATATAGTCAGCCTGATTTTTGTATTGATCACCTGGTAATGTCCATGTGTAATGTCTTCTCTTGTGTTGTTGAAAGAGGGTGCTTGCTATGACCCGTGTGTTCTCTTGGCAAAATCCTGTTCGCTTTTGCCCTGCTTCATTTCATACTCCAAGGCCAAACTTGCCTGTTACTTCAGGTATCACTTGACTTCCTACTTTTGCATTCCAGTCCCCTATAATGAAAAGGACATCTTTTTTCGATGTTAGATCTAGAAGATCTTGTAGGTCTTCATGGATCCACTCAACTTCAGCTTCCTCAGGATTAGTGAAATGGGAATAGACTTAGATTACTGTGATATTGAATGGTTTGGCTTGGAAATGAACTGAGACCATTCTGTCGATTTTGAGATTGTACCCAAGTACTGCATTTTGGACTCTCTTGTTCACTACGAGGGCTACTCCATTTCTTATAAGGGAAGAAATTTCCCTACCCTAATATCTTAAAGGGCTTCCCTCATAGCTCAGTTGGTAAAGAATCTGCCTACAGTGAGGGAGACCTGGGTTAAATCCCTGGGTTGGAAAGATCCCCTGGAGAAGGAAAGGCTACTCACTCCAGTATTCTGGCCTGGAGAATTCCATGGACTTTACAGTCCATGAGGTCAAAAAGACACGACTGAGCAGCTTTCACTTTGGATTTCCCTGGTGGCTCGGATGGTAAAGCATCTGCTTACTATGTGGGAGACCCGGATTCGATCCTTGGGTGGGGAATATCCTCTGGAGAAGGAAATGCCAACCCACTCCAGTACTCTTGCCTGGAAAATCCCATGGATGGAGGAGCNTGGCTCGGATGGTAAAGCATCTGCTTACTATGTGGGAGACCCGGATTCGATCCTTGGGTGGGGAATATCCTCTGGAGAAGGAAATGCCAACCCACTCCAGTACTCTTGCCTGGAAAATCCCATGGATGGAGGAGCCTGGTAGGCTACAGTCCAAGGGGTTGCAAAGAGTCAGACAGGACTGAGCAACTTCATTTCACTTCAATATCTTAAAAATATTCACTATGTTTTCTTCTGGTTGTTATAATTTTTGTTTTTAATTGTTAGATTTTTAATGTACTTGAAATTTATTTTTGTTTTTCATATAAGACGAAAATCCACTTTTCTTAGTGTCAGAAGCCCATCCACCTGGTTCCTTTGATTGAGTCCTTAATCCTTTCCTTTCAGACCTGTAATGCCAGCTGCATTAAATAAATGTCCATATATGCAGTGACTTGCTCTGGAATTTCTCATTTGCACAACTGACCTTTATCTATGACTCAACCAAAGCCATTCTGTTTTACTCATTTAGCTTCAAAATAAACTCTGATACAGGGTGGAATAAGCATTCCTTTCTTGTGATTCTTTTTTCGAATGGAATTGTATATATGGGGGCTTTTATTTTGTCACATGAATTTTGAGATAACTTTACAAGTTTTATGGAAAACTACATTAGGATTTTTACTAGAATTCTATTAAAATTTTATATTTATTTGGAAAACAGTTGCCATCTTTACCATACTGAATCTTCTTAATCATGAGTACTGTTTATCTGTCTACTTTAAAAAATCTTGTGTTCTTTTTTTCAATACCGTTCTTGAAATTTTCTCAGCAAAAAAAAATTTACAAAGTTTTTTTTTTTTCTTAGACATCAAATCACTTTATTGTTAAACCAGAATTTTTTTAAGTTTCTTTGTGTAATGCTAGCCTGTGAAAATTGGAGAAGGAAATGGCAACCCACTGCAGTGCTCTTGCTTGGAGAATCCCAGGGACAGGGGAGCCTGGTGGGCTGCCATCTATGGGGTCACATAGAGTTGGACACGACTGAAGTGACTTAGCAGCAGCAGCAGCCTGTGAAAATGCTATCTGTTTTTGAAAGTAATTTTATATGACTTATCCTGTAGAATAATTTGATCAGTTCTGTAGAATTTCTTAGGTTTTCTAAATAGACAGTCATACCAAGCACAAATAACCATTGCTTTCTCTCTTTTAGATCCATGTATTTCCATTGCTTTATGGGCTAGAAACTTTAATGCAGTACTGCTAAATGCTATATTATTATTACATATTATATAACATATATTTTGTTTTATATATATATATATATGTATCTGTTATATATACATATATATATATGTTGGAAAAGACCCTGACACTGGGAGAGACTGAGGGCAGGGGAAGAAGGGGCTGACGGAGGATAAGATGACTGAATGACATTGCTGACTCAATGGACATGAGTTTGAGCAAATTCAGGGAGATAGTGAAGGATAGGGAAGCTTGGAGTGCTGCAGTCCATAGAGTCCTAAAAAGTCAGACATGATGTAGCAACTGAATAACAGTACATACTATATAATACATAATAAGTATATAGTATTATATATTGTATTTACATATTATATTAAGTGTAATATATAACACAGTATTGATGATGTGGTAGCGGATACCTTTGTCTTTTTAACTCTAATAGAAAAGCTCCTAAGCACTTATTTTACATGATAAAATTTATTATGATATGGTATATGTTTNTATATAATACATAATAAGTATATAGTATTATATATTGTATTTACATATTATATTAAGTGTAATATATAACACAGTATTGATGATGTGGTAGTGGATACCTTTGTCTTTTTAACTCTAATAGAAAAGCTCCTAAGCACTTATTTTACATGATAAAATTTATTATGATATGGTATATGTTTTTGTTAGATGCCTTTTTCCAAGCCAAAGATGCTCGAGTTTTCTTCTGTCTATACTTCATTAAAAATGTCTTTTTAAATCACAAATTAGTTCTAAATTTTCTTAAAAGCTTAGTGTGCATCTTTTCAGTGGTCATGTCAGTTGTCTCTTTTAGCTTGCTAATGTGGTAAATGACACGATAGATTTTCTTAAGTTAAAACCTCTAAACGTTCTAAACGTAAGACCAGAAACTATAAAACTCCTAGAGGAGAACATAGGCAAAACACTCTCGGACATAAATCACAGCAGGATCCTCTATGACCCACCTCCCAGAATACTGGAAATAAAAGCAAAAATAAACAAATGGGACCTAATTAAAATTAAAAGCTTCTGCACAACAAAGGAAACTATAAGCAAGGTGAGAAGACAGCCTTCAGAATATGAGAAAATAATAGCAAATGAAGCAACTGACAAGGAACTAATCTCAGAAATATACAAGCAACTCTTGTAGTTCAGTTCCAGAAAAATAAATGACCTAATCAAAAAATGGGCCAAAGAACTATATAGACATTTCTCCAAAGAAGACATACGCTGGCTAACAAACACACGAAAAGATGCTCAACATCACTCATTATCAGAGAAATGCAAATCAAAACCACAATGAGGTACCATATCATGCCAGTCAGAATGGCTGCGATCCAAAAGTCTACAAGCAATAAATGCTGGAGAGGGTGTGGAGAAAAGGGAACACTCTTACACTGTTGGTGGGAATGCAAACTA
>SJYA01002122.1:42831-62446 GCA_006410615.1 Neotragus moschatus | reverse complement strand
TCAAAACCACAATGAGGTACCATATCATGCCAGTCAGAATGGCTGCGATCCAAAAGTCTACAAGCAATAAATGCTGGAGAGGGTGTGGAGAAAAGGGAACACTCTTACACTGTTGGTGGGAATGCAAACTAATACAGCCACTACGGAGAACAGTGTGGCGATTCCTTAAAAAACTGGAAATAGAACTGCCTTATGACCCAGCAACCCCACTGCTGGGCATACACACCGAGGAAACCAGAATTGAGAGACACGTGTACCCCAATGTTCATCACAGCACTGTTTATAATAGCCAGGACATGGAAGCAACCTAGATGTCCCTCAGCAGATGAATGGATAAGAAAGCTGTGGTACATATACAAAATGGACAATTACTCAGCCATTAAAAAGAATACATTTGAATCAGTTCTACTGAGGTGGATGAAACTGGAGCCTATTATACACAGTGAAGTAAGTCAGAAAGAAAAACACTAATACAGTATACTAATGCATATATATGGAATTTAGAAAGATGGTAATGATAACCCTGTATGTGAGACAGCAAAAGAGACACAGATGTATAGAACAGTCTTTTGGACTCTGTGGGAGGGCAAGGGTGGGATGATTTGGGGGAATGTCATGGAAACATGTATAATATCATATAAGAAACGAATCGCCAGTTCAAGTTCGATACAGGATCCTTGGGGCTGGTGCACTGGGATGACCCGGAGGGATGGTACGGGGAGGAAGGAGGGAGGGGGATTCAGGATGGGGAGCACGTGTACACCTGTGGCGGATTCATGTTGATGTGTGGCAGAAACAATGTAATATTGTAAAGTAATTAGCCTCCAATTAAAATAAATAAATTTAAATTAAATTAAAACCTTCAGTACATTCTGGGACAAATCATGCTGGGTTATATTTTTTAAATGTATTCTACTCTGGATCTGTTAATATTTTACTTAGACTTTCTACATCGATGCTTATGGTGAGTTTGGTATGTAGTCTGCTTTTTTATACTGTGACTGGCTTGGGAATGAAATTATATTGTCTCATAAAATAAACTGAATGGCTTTATCTCTTTGTGTACCCTCTGGAACAGTTTGTATAAGATAGGAATTATCTGTTCCTTGACTATAGCAAAACTCAGCTGTAAATCTTTCTGGCTCTGTTTCCTTTTTAGGGAGGACAGTGTTGGCTATTAATAGTGAGCTCTTGTTATTTTTTTACTACCATATTAGCAGTAGGTAACACTTATGCTGGAGAAGGAAATGACAGCCCACTCCAGCATTCTTGCTGGGAAATCCCATGGACAGAGGAGCCTGGCAGGCTACAGTCTATGGGGTCACAAAGAGTCAGATATGACTTAGCTACTAAACAACAACAAATACTTACGTGATGCCAGGCCCTTGTTCTAATCTAAGCATTTCAGTAACAAATTTAATTGACACAACAGTCTTATGACCTAAGTACAGTCTTTGGGCTTTGGCAGGGAAGAGACAGAGGGAAGGGGTTGGCCGTGTCCCTTGGCTTGTGGGATCTTAGTTCCCTGACTAGGGAACCTAGGCCCTCAGCAGTGAGAGGGCCTACCTATCTCTGGTCCTAACTCTATCTCTGGAGTCCTAACCACTGGACCACCAGGGAAGTCCTGACCTAGTGTAGTTATTATTCCCATTTACATGTGAGGAAACTTAGGCAAAAAGAGATTAGGTTACCTTGCTGAAGCTTACACAGTAATGGAAGAGCCAAAATCAAGCCCAAACAGTCTGACTGCAAGATCTAGGCTCTTAACCACCATACTATATTAAATTTTTCTATTTCTTTGGGAGTAAATTGTCTTACTTTTCATAGTCCTAGAAATTTACACCTTTCTTTCAAATCTTCAAAAGTATTGGCATAAACGTATTAAAATAGTCATGATATTTAAAAATATCTATTGTGATTTTTTTATCCCTAATATTGCTTTTATTTCTGTCTTCTCTTTTTGTTTAAGTCTAAAACTTTTGTTTATGACTAAAACTTCTTTCTACCAGTCTTTCCAGGCAAAGAGCCAGATTTTAATTGTAAGATGTCTTGATTTGCTTTAAAACATACAGTAAGTCATGTAACAGTGACTCAGTATATTTGAAACAAGATTGAGAGTAGAGTGATAATTGATGTTTGAGAAATGGAAGCTCTTTATACCATTCTCTACTTTTATCCATTTCTGAAAATTTCTACAATAAAAAATAAGATAAATAAGAATTAGATTTTGTTTTTCCTCTAAAGAATTAGATTTGGTTTTTCTCATAATCCATTGAACTTTTAAATTTGTGCTATTTTTCATTAATGTGTACTTTTATATTTATTTCCTAATTCATTCTTTGGATTTTCTCTGTTCTTTAGCTTTCTCCAGTCATATGTTTACTTAAGTAATTTTTAGTCTTGCTTTCTAGTATGTACATTTAAGCCATACATTTCCTTATAAATATCAATTTGACTTTATCCTTCAGGTCTTTTATTATGTAGTACTCTTTTCTAATTAAAAATATTTTTCCAGTGTGATTTCCATAAATGATATCAGCTGTTTGGAATTTGTACAGATTTGCTTTGTGCCTATTGTTAAATCATATGTGTCAATTGTTTTCAGTTAACCTATAAAACTTCTAATGATTTTGTCTTTTTGATCAGTTTTTGAGAGACACATGTTAGAGTCTCTTTATTTAGCTGAATAAAGAAATTGGTAAATTTTTTTCTATAATTCTTTTAGTTTTATTTTTATATTTCAAAATTATACTAATCCATGGCTACTCATTCATGATAATATCTGCTTGGATATTTTATTTTGCTACTTTTATAGATATGCAACATCCCTACCTTTAACTTCAGATTCTGCTTTGTTTGATACCAATAGCTTTATTTTGGCTATTTAAATTAAAGTCTTATTTATTTTTTCACTTTCAAACTTTTTATGTTGTTCCATATTAGATGTACCTCTTATATATAATATATTGCTAGACTTTTTAGATCCAATCTCGCCTTTGCCAGTAATAAATAGTTTTAGTATACAGTATATTAAATTTACTTTTGAATGTATATGTACTACTGCTTCTGTATCATGTTATTTTTCTTTACTCTTCCTCTTTTCTTGTCTTCTAGTGAACTGAAGTATTCTCTTTTCTTCCCTTCTACCAATTCAAAGTAATGAACATTATTTTTCCCCCCTTTGGCCATGCCATGCAGGATGGGACTATGGGAGCCCCATCCCATAGTGTCACATAGCAGCTATATGTGTTTGGCTGCACCAGATCTTAGTTTCTGCAAGAAACTAAATTTCTGCAAGAAACTTCTGCAACACACAGAATATTTAGTTGCAGCATTCAGTATCTACTTCCCTGACCAGAGATAAAACTTGGGCCTCCTTCATGGGAGCATGGGGTCTTAACCACTAGACCATCAGGGAAGTTCCTTTGGATGGTATTTTATTCTTTTAGAAGAAATCTACATACGTTTTAATGTTATTTTGTAATCATGTATAAAGCTATCATCTCTAAAGAAAGAAAGAAAGAAGAAAGTGAAGTCGCTCAGTCATGTCCGACTCTTTGCGACCCTGTGGACTGTAGCCTACCAGGCTTCTCCGTCCATGGGATTCTCCAGGCAAGAATACTGGAGTGGGTTGCCATAAGTAAAACCTAACTTCCTCCTAAATGTTTTCATCGCACTTGGGTTCTTGTTGCCTATAATGGATTCCAACTTTTATCAACAGGAAATAAAAAATGTGTTTCCATAGACAGCCAATATAACTTAAATTTACAACATGTTTTACTAATATTCTTTACTCATCTTTGCTTTGCTCAATGGGTTTATTTTCTGTCATGCTGAGGCACATTCTGTAGTAGTTCTTTCAGCAAGGGTCTGTGGCTCTATGCATTTTTTAATTCATCACTCATTCTTCAGTGATCATTTAGCTGCACACAGAGTTCTAGCTTCATTAATCTTTTCTCTCAAGACTTTAAAGACACTATTCAATTTTTTCTCATCTATTCTTTTAATTAATTATTTTAATTGGAGAATAATTGGTTTACAATATTGATATGATTTTTGCCATACTCATCTATTCTTAAAATGTGAAGTCTACAGGAAGTGTCAGTCCTTCTTTGCAGGCAATTTGCAAGTGTATACTTCTTCTCAAGGATGGTTTTAAGATTTTCCTTTTATATTTATAGTTGATGTTCTACAATTTCATCCCACTGTATGAGGTAGGAAGATTTGTGATTTTTTTTTCACTCAAAGAATGTATATTTCGATTTTGGAACATCTGAAGGCATTATCACAGAAGGCAATGGCACCCCACTCCAGTACTCTTGCCTGGAAAATCCCATGGATGGAGGAGCCTGGTGGGCTGCAGTCCATGGGGTCACTAGGAGTCGGACACGACTGAACGACTTCACTTTTCACTTTCATGCATTGGAGAAGGAAATGGCAACCCACTCCAGTGTTCTTGCCTGGAGAATCCCAGGGACAGGGGAGCCTGGTGGGCTGCCGTCTATGGGGTCACACAGAGTCAGACACGACCGAAGCGACTTAGCAGCAGCAGCAGAAGGCATTATCTCTTGAAAATTGCCTCCACCTTCTACCTCATGCTTTGTATTTCCTGTCTCTGGAACTTCTACCAAATGTGTGGTGCAGTATCTCATTTTACATTCCACATCTATCTCTCTGCACTGCATTTGAAGTGATTTCCTGAAGTCTGCTTTCCAACCTCTTCATCCTCTGTTCATCTATTTTAAGTCTACTGCTTAACAAGTCTATTGATATTTTTGTTTTGATGCTTCTATTTTTCATTTTTAGGATTTCTATTTGGTTCTCTTTTAATCTATCAATTCTTTTCCAGATTTGGGCAAAAAACAGTTTAGATCCTCACTTTACACTAAAATAATCTAGATGGCTTTACAGCATTACAGAAAAAGAAATTAAAACAAAAAAATCATATTAGTCAAATCTCTAGATATAGATTTTCTAGGTTTCAAAGCCCACTGTGCTTTCATAATCTTAAAAGAAAACAGTGGTAATTTGAATACATAAACCTTAAATCTCTGAAGCTAAAAAAATGCATAAACAAAATTTAAAAGCACATAATAAATTAGAGGCATAGCTACAAAAGTATGCTGCTGCCACTGCTGCTAAGTCGCTTCAGTCGTGTTCGACTCTGTGCGACCCCATAAACGGCAGCCCACCAAGCTCCACCGTCCCTGGGATTCTCCAGGCAAGAACACTGGAGTGGGTGTCCATTTCCTTCTCCAATGCATGAAAGCGAAAATTGAAAGTGAAACCGCTCAGTCCTGTCCAACTCTTTACACCCCATGGTCTGCAACCTACCAGGCTTCTCCCGTCCATGGGATTTTCCAGGCAGGAGTACTGGAGTGGGGTGCCACTGCCTTCTCTGACAAAAGTATGACAAAGTATTAATATCTTTAAAATGTAAAAGCCTTATAGACATTAAGAAAAACACAAATGAAAAATATAAAAGGCTAATAATAAACATTTTCAAATTGCTTACCATACCAATAATCAAATAAATATTAAAAAAAAAATGATCTGGCATCTACCATACTAACAAAGTATTAATATTTTGCCTCTAATAAGAATATATGAAGCTTATGAGTTACATGAGTGTAAGATATGACATTTGGAAGAAAAATTGCAACGTAAATCAAGCGCCTTGAAACTATTCTAACTTTGAATTTATGAATTTTGGCTTTTAGTAATCTAACCCAAAGAAGCAACTCAAAATACTGTGAATAAAAACTATGCTATCTTTTTATAGCAAAGAAATTGGAAACAACCTATCACTGTAATAAAGAGAACTATACATAACAGTTTTGCATCTGGGATGAGCAGATGCAATCTATTCATTATAGACTGGATAAACAACAAGGTCCTACTATATAGCATAGGGAGCTATGTTCAACATTCTGAAAAGAATATGAAAAAGAATGTGTGTACATATAAATCACTTGTTGTTGAAGTAAATTTTTAAAAAGAGAGGGGAACAAGTAAATTGTTGCACCTGTAAAATATTACTCAATCATTAAAACTTAGGCTTACAAAATTTTTAACTGAATAGGAAAAAACTCACGTTATAATCTTATGTACAAATGAAGTATATAAAACTATATATATAGCTGAAGACTAGATGAAAAGCATATATCAAAGTGTTGACAGAATATATTTCTGAGCAGTAGCTGTATTGAAGATTTTTTTCCATAACATTGTATTTTTTCCACCACAAATACTCCATAATGAACACCTATTATTTTTTATAATTTAAAAATTAATAATTAAGGATTTAAAAAAAAAAAGCTTTCTCAAGGAACTTGATCTCATCTTTTGTTCTTCAGTTGTCCTCACTCTCTCCTTCAAAAGGAGTCCTTTCCTCATCATTCTTGGATTTTCTTGGCTGGAAGCAGTGGGTCAAATTGAAGTGAAAAGTTCACGTTAATCTGAGCATCAAAACTCAGGCCTTGGACAGCACTTCTCAAAAGCAGTTTCTACTTCATGTCTGAGATGCTGAAGTTTGTTAGGAAGATTTAAGAGTAAACTGCCATGGAAAATCGCTAACTTGAAATCCAATATTTTTAAAATATGACATCTCAAGGTACATAATTTTTTTTTAAATTTCAGGTTGTAGCCAGTGCATTCCTAACATTAAGAATCAGCTTATTTTTATTAAAAACTTAAAAATGACATAATGTTCATGGAAGTTGTGTCAGTTTGTGTCCTTCAAGAGATAGACACCAGGGCAGAGTTAGACTTCAGAGATTCATTGTGAGAAATCGGGAAAGGACTATGTCAACGCTGCATATTGTCACCCTGCTTATCTAACTTATATGCAGAGTGTATCATGTGAAATGCCAGGCTGGATGAAGCACAAGCTGGAATCACGGTTGGTGGGAGAAATACCAACAACTTCAGACATGCAGATGACACCATCTTTATGGCAGAAAGCAAAGTGGAACTGAAGAGCCTTTTGATGAAGGTGAAAGAGGAGAGTGAAAAAGCTGGCTTAAAACTCAACATTCAAAAAATGAAGATCATGGCATCTGGTCCCATCACTTCATGGTATATAGATGGGGAAACAATGGAAACAGTGACAGACTTTATTTTCTTGGGCTCCAAAATCAGGAGGATGATGATTTTGTGGATGGTGACTGCAGCCATGAAATTTAATGACGCTTGCACCTTGGGAGAAAAGCTATGACCAACCCAGACGGCATATTTTTAAAAGTTATCACTTTGCCGACAAAGGTCTGAGTAGTAAAAGCCATGTTTTTTTCCAGTAGTCATGTATGGATGTGAGAGCTGGACCATAAAGAAGGCTGAGCACTGAAGAATTGATGCTTTTGAACTCTGGTGTTGGAGAAGACTCTTTTGAGAGTCCCTTAGACTGCAAGGATATTAAACCAGTCAATCCTAAAGGAAATCAACCTTGAATATTCATTGGGAGGACTGATAGAAGCTGAATCTCCAATACTTTGGTCACCTGATGTGAAGAGCTGACTCATTGGAAAAGATCCTGATGCTGGGAAAGATCGAGGGCAGGAGAAGAAGCAGATGACAGAGGATGAGATGGCTGGATGGCATCACCGTCTTGACGGACATGAGTTTGAGCAAGGTCCAGAAGACAGTGAAGGGCAGGGAGGCCTGGTGTGCTGCAGTCCATGGAGTCACAGAGTTGGACACAACTTGTGAATAAACAGCAACAATTGTGAGAAAAGCCCATGAAGGACAAAGGTGAGAGGAAGGAGGACAAGTAAGGAGAGCATACAGACCAAGATGCCAGTAGGGGTCCATGAGAGGAGTAGGCAGGAGAAGGGGATGGGCAGAAAGAGCTCCAGACAACAGGGCAGTTCTGAGAAAGCCTTGGTCAAAAATTTCCATTGTTTCCCCATCTATTTGCTGAGAAGTGATGTGACTGGATGCCACGATCTTCGTTTTCTGAACGTTGAGTTTTAAGCCAGCTTTTTCACTCTCCTCTTTCACCTTCATCAAGAGGCTGTTAAGTTCCTCTTCACTTTCTGTCATTAGGGTGGTATCAACTGCTCTGAGAGCAGTCAAAGAGGACTGATCAACAGCAGAGTCCCAGATGTGTATAAGAGACAGGTCCTCACTCTCTCCTTCAAAAGGAGTCCTTTCCTCATCATTCTTGGATTTTCTTGGCTGGAAGCAGTGGGTCAAATTGAAGTGAAAAGTTCACGTTAATCTGAGCATCAAAACTCAGGCCTTGGACAGCACTTCTCAAAAGCAGTTTCTACTTCATGTCTGAGATGCTGAAGTTTGTTAGGAAGATTTAAGAGTAAACTGCCATGGAAAATCGCTAACTTGAAATCCAATATTTTTAAAATATGACATCTCAAGGTACATAATTTTTTTTAAAATTTCAGGTTGTAGCCAGTGCATTCCTAACATTAAGAATCAGCTTATTTTTATTAAAAACTTAAAAATGACATAATGTTCATGGAAGTTGTGTCAGTTTGTGTCCTTCAAGAGATAGACACCAGGGCAGAGTTAGACTTCAGAGATTCATTGTGAGAAATCGGGAAAGGACTATGTCAACGCTGCATATTGTCACCCTGCTTATCTAACTTATATGCAGAGTGTATCATGTGAAATGCCAGGCTGGATGAAGCACAAGCTGGAATCACGGTTGGTGGGAGAAATACCAACAACTTCAGACATGCAGATGACACCATCTTTATGGCAGAAAGCAAAGTGGAACTGAAGAGCCTTTTGATGAAGGTGAAAGAGGAGAGTGAAAAAGCTGGCTTAAAACTCAACATTCAAAAAATGAAGATCATGGCATCTGGTCCCATCACTTCATGGTATATAGATGGGGAAACAATGGAAACAGTGACAGACTTTATTTTCTTGGGCTCCAAAATCAGGAGGATGATGATTTTGTGGATGGTGACTGCAGCCATGAAATTAAATGACGCTTGCACCTTGGGAGAAAAGCTATGACCAACCCAGACGGCATATTTTTAAAAGTTATCACTTTGCCGACAAAGGTCTGAGTAGTAAAAGCCATGTTTTTTTCCAGTAGTCATGTATGGATGTGAGAGCTGGACCATAAAGAAGGCTGAGCACTGAAGAATTGATGCTTTTGAACTCTGGTGTTGGAGAAGACTCTTTTGAGAGTCCCTTAGACTGCAAGGATATTAAACCAGTCAATCCTAAAGGAAATCAACCTTGAATATTCATTGGGAGGACTGATAGAAGCTGAATCTCCAATACTTTGGTCACCTGATGTGAAGAGCTGACTCATTGGAAAAGATCCTGATGCTGGGAAAGATCGAGGGCAGGAGAAGAAGCAGATGACAGAGGATGAGATGGCTGGATGGCATCACCGTCTTGACGGACATGAGTTTGAGCAAGGTCCAGAAGACAGTGAAGGGCAGGGAGGCCTGGTGTGCTGCAGTCCATGGAGTCACAGAGTTGGACACAACTTGTGAATAAACAGCAACAATTGTGAGAAAAGCCCATGAAGGACAAAGGTGAGAGGAAGGAGGACAAGTAAGGAGAGCATACAGACCAAGATGCCAGTAGGGGTCCATGAGAGGAGTAGGCAGGAGAAGGGGATGGGCAGAAAGAGCTCCAGACAACAGGGCAGTTCTGAGAAAGCCTTGGTCAAAAATTTCCATTGTTTCCCCATCTATTTGCTGAGAAGTGATGTGACTGGATGCCACGATCTTCGTTTTCTGAACGTTGAGTTTTAAGCCAGCTTTTTCACTCTCCTCTTTCACCTTCATCAAGAGGCTGTTAAGTTCCTCTTCACTTTCTGTCATTAGGGTGGTATCAACTGCTCTGAGAGCAAAGAGGACTGATCAACAGTAGAGTCCCATGTTGGGCAGACAAGACCCAAATCTAGCACCTCTGTTGTGCCCAGTCAGTGGCAAGAAGCAGCCTGGGGAGAGCCTGCTCTCAAAGTCAGCACTGCGGTGGACCCCGAGTGTAGCAGCTGGAGGTCATCTGTGGGAGGTGTGGTTCGTGTCCTTCATGGCTGCCGTAGAAATGTATTTAAAGTGTGCTGTCTTCCAGAGTCTCCTTTCCACTCCCCAAATAAAAGCCAAACCAGAAAGCCTTTTCCCTGAAACAGCAACTGGTAGATTGACCGTGTCTACAGAAAATGTTAACGTTTCCTTAAGCAAGATTTCAGAACTACAGCGTCGGGCGCATTACGTGGACCTGTGAGTACTTGCTGCCTAAACTGTATCATTGCATCCTTTTCTCCTCATGAAGTGTAATAACCTGGCATTCCTGATTAAACCCAGGTGCCCTAGATTGGACATTTCTAATCCTTACCACAACCCGACCACATGGACACTGTTAGATGTCTTTACAGGTAGACACGCTGAGGCTCAGAGAGGTTAAGTAACTTGCCCAAAGTTGGAGAGCTCGTACATGGTGCTTCTGGAATTCAGACCCAGGGCCCTAGACCCAGTCTTCTTCAACTCTGGGTAATCATCAGGACCCCACCTGAGGAAGACCAGGCTTCACCTCAGACCAATAAAATCACTGTGTCTAGAGATGGTAGCGGAGAAGGCAATGGCACCCACTCTAGTACTCTTGCCTGGAAAATCCCATGGATGGAGGAGCCTGGTAGGCTGCAGTCCATGGGGTTGCTAAGAGTCGGACACGACTGAGCCACTTCACTTTCACTTTTCACTTTCATGCATTGGAGAAGGAAATGGCAACCCACTCCAGTGTTCTTGCCTGGAGAATCCCAGGGACAGCGGAGCCTGGTGGGCTGCCGTCTATGGGGTCGCACAGAGTCGGACACGACTGAAGCGACTTAGCAGCAGCAGCAGCAGAGGTGGTAGAGGTGGGCCCAGATGTCTGCTTTTTTTTTTTTTTTAAATAGTCTTTAAATATAGGAAGTTCTGATGTTTCCGAGGTTTAGCACCACTGATTTAATCCAACCTCTTCTCATATTGCAGATTGGGTAACTGAGTCTTAAAGAAGCAAAGTTATTATATCCCTCAGCTGAAAGAGTTGGAACTAAAGTTCAAATGCTGAGTCTCCTAATCCATGTTGCCCTCTGGGAGCTCACTTGAGGTTGGCTAGTCTCAGAAGGCTGAGCACTGAAGAAGTGATGCTTTCAAACTGTGGCACTAGAGAAGACTCTTGAGAGTCCCTTGGACTGCAAGAAGATCAAACCAGCCAATTCTAAGGGAAATCAACCCTGAATATTCATTGGAAGGACTGAAGCTGAAGCGGAAGCTCCATTACTTTGGCCACCTGATGGGAGGGGCCAACACATTGGAAAAGACCCTAATGCTGGGAAAGACTGAGGGCAGGGGGAGAAGGGGACGACAGAGGATGAGGTGGTTGGATGGCATCACCGACTCAGTGGACATGAGTCTGAGCAAACTCTGGAAGATAGTAAAAGACAGGGAAGTCTGGCATGCTGCATTTCATGGAGTCGCAGAGTCAGACACTACTGAGTAACAGGGCAAAAATCAAAGGACTCAGCTCATCCAACAGTCCTTGTGTGCCCCCTGGTGGGTTAAAATGGTAAAGAGCCACCACTCTGGCCACTATTTAACAGGGTAAAAGAATGAGGAGCTCTATAAACCTTAGCATTGCCTCAGCAACATGTTCCATGTAGGTTTATACATGCTGGCTGTTAGTTAGTGGCACTTTACATCATCATTTTACTTAGAAGGAAGAAAACCACATTATCAACACAAAAACACAACCACTCTGGATTTGTACAGTGCCTTCCTTCTGATTGCAGCCATGAAATTAAAAGACACGTACTCCTTGGAAGGAAAGTTATGACCAACTTAGATAGCATATTAAAAAGCAGAGATATTACTTTGCCAACAAAGGTCCGTCTAGTCAAGGCTACAGTTTTTCCAGTGGTCATGTATGGATGTGAGAGTTGGACTGTGAAGAAAGGTGAGCGCCGAAGAATTGATGCTTTTGAACTGTGGTGTTGGAGAAGACTCTTGAGAGTCCCTTGGACTGCAAGGAGATCCAACCAGTCCATCCTAAAGGAGACCAGTCCTGGGTGTTCATTGGAAGGACTGATGCTGAGGCTGAAACTCCAGTACTTTGGCCACCTCATGCGAAAAGTTGACTCATTGGAAAAGACCCTGATGCTGGGAGGGATTGGGGGCAGGAGGAGAAGGTGACGACAGAGGATGAGATGGCTGGATGGCATCACTGACTTGATGGACGTGAGTTTAAGTAAGCTCCAGGAGTTGGTGATGGACAGGGAAGCCTGGCGTGCTGCGATTCATGGGGTTGCAAAGAGTCGGACACGACTGAGTGACTGAAGTGAACTGAACTGAACTTCCCCTCTGAAGACTTGCCATATACAATGCCAACTTTAAAGTGTATAAGGTACTCCCTCATCTAAGAACTCTGGGAGAAGTCTTTTAATCTCTTAGTACCTGTTATTAAGGTGGTAGAGTCTTATGGTTGATCTCTCAGGCTTTGGAGTCAAATACACCTGAGGAAAATTCTCCCCTCACGATTACTAATTTTATAAATTTTGGTGAGCCACATGGCATCTTTCATCTTCAGTTTTACCATCTGTAGAATGGTCATTATAATGCTTAATTCGTACAGTTGTCATGAAGATTAAATACATATGTAAAGTCTTGGTACTGTGTCTGCGGTGCATTAACTACCCCCTACCCCTTACACTCCAGCAAAGGTTTTCGTTACTAGAAAAGATCCCATGTTGGGTGCATTTGGGCCCAGCCTGGACAAACGCTCTCAGTTAGGAAAAGCCTGTTTGGTGCCCTCTTATACAATGTGCATTAGTGTCTGCTCTCCCCTCCCTGCTTCTGCAGCCTTCTACACACTCTCTCCCCTGGGAGAAGAATTTGGACTCCAGTCTTTCCTGCATCAAAATATTTTTGCATGCCACCCCTGGGGCATGCACACACGAAAAGGATAAAAGATGAGGGAAAAGCAGCAAAGGAAATGGAATGCGTGTTGGACGCAGCAAGAGAGAAAACAGGAGAGTGTTACCCTAGAGGCCACGTGGAGGGACGCAAGATGGAGGAAATGACCAACTGGGTCAAATACGGTGACAGGTCAGCAAAGATGAGGTCAGAGACCTGACCCTCAGATTTAATAAACGGAAGTCACTGCCTCTTTGACCAAAGTGATTTTTGCTGTGATGGTTGTGGTCAAATTCTGAGTGGCATATGAAATCGGATACATCAGTCATGGATGACTCTTGAGAAGCTGTTCATTTCAGTTCAGTCGCTCAGTCGTGTCCGACTGAGAAGCTGAGAACTGGAATATTTCCTGTCATAGCAATAAACAAGGATGCTACAGTCATCCAGATTCCAGCCCTCCAGGGTACTCAGAAAGGCGAAGAGTCCCTGCCATCAGAAGCCATCAGACTGCAGTCACTCCCTACAGGGAGCACTGAGGAACTCGGTGTGAAAAACACAGGATACTGGCCCCAGAGAGCTGAGATGCATATGAAAGGAATGACTTCAGTGAGTCCAAACTCTTGCATCTTCCCATACATGCTGCTACTACTACTACTACTAAGTCGCTTCAGTCGTGTCCGACTCTGTGACCCCGTAGACAGCAGCCCACCAGGCTCCGCCATCCCTGGGATTCTCCAGGCAAGAACACTGGAGTGGGTTGCCATTTCCTTCTCCAATGCATGAAAGTGAAAAGTCAAAGTGAAGTCGCTCCGACTCTTAGAAAAACACCAAATACCTTGAGATATCTTATTTCTTGAATTCTTAAAAAATAGTTTTGATATTCAGACTACCTGCCCTTTGTTGCAAACCTATACAAACTGACTCCTCCACCCCTCTCCTCAGAGCAATTCTCTCGGGGCCACTTGAGATGCCGTCTCCCAGGCGTGAAGTCCTAAAAATTCCCACTGGATAAAACATACCTCCCAACTTTAGGATTGTGACTATTTTTTAAGTTGAAAAAGTTTCTCTGTAGAGAGGAGCAAAGAAACGCGGTAGGAGCTTGAGGACACACGTTTCTTTTTTAATATGGAAGAAATAAGAATATATTTATAATGCTGATGAGTGGGAAGAATCCAGTGTGAGAGGGAAATTGATGGTACAGAGGGAGAGGGAGGAATGGTTAGAGAAGCATCCTGGATAGACCAGAGGGAACAGGAGTTAGTCCACAGGTGGAGGGATTCCACAGGAGCACAGTTTGTTTACAGTACCGAGGGGAGGGGCAGGGTCTATGGGCACAGATGCCCTCACGTGGGCAGATGGATGGGAGCCTGGGCAAGGGCTCTTCTGACGGCACCTACTGTTTAGGAAGCAATAGGAGACAAGATCAGAATGAGAGAAACTGCTACCAAGTGAAATAAAGTTTCATGAGAGAGTAAGTAAAATCTGAAAAAGAATACATATATTTGTGTGTATATATGGGCTTCCAGGTGGCACCAGTGGTAAAGAAGCCGCCTCCCAATGCAGGAGACTGAGACGTGGGTTCAGTCTTTGTATTAGAAAGATCCCCTGGAGGAGGGCATGGCAACCTACTCCACTGTTCTTGCCTGGAGAATCCCATGGACAGAGGAGCCTGGCGGGCTACAGTCCACAGGATCGCAAAGGGTCAGGCATGACTGAAGTGGCTTAGCATGCACGCATGCATATATGTGTAAATATACATGTGTGACTGAATCACTTTGCTGTACACTTGAAACTAACACAAGATTGTAAATTAACAATACTTCAATTTTAAAAAAGAAAGAATAAGTGAAATGTTCACTTTTGGAAACATAACTCAAAGAGTGATGGTGAGGTGGTTTAGGGGCTAAGAGATTTTGCTGAAAACCCTTAGATAATGAAGTTCACATGAAATGTCAACTAAAATTCAAATAACAATAAACACGCATGTGANTACTTCAATTTTAAAAAAGAAAGAATAAGTGAAATGTTCACTTTTGGAAACATAACTCAAAGAGTGATGGTGAGGTGGTTTAGGGGCTAAGAGATTTTGCTGAAAATCCTTAGATAATGAAGTTCACATGAAATGTCAACTAAAATTCAAATAACAATAAACACGCATGTGATGCTCTCAATTTTCTTTATTTCCTAACAACTACTTAAACCACTCAACAAAACACTCTACGACATAATTTTAAGAAAACTTCTGCAAATTTCAGGGTGGAAATTAGACCCTACCCTTAAAACATCATGCAAGCACTTATTTAACTTTTTGGTATTCCTTACAGGTGATGGTACATTTTAATTCTATACACCACAGAGTTCACCCTGAGCACAAAGCTCTTTAAAATAAAACAACACAAGTGTATACCATGTGGCTGATTTATGTTGATGAAAGGCAGAGATAAGCACAATATTGTGGAGCAATCATCCTTCAAAAAAAATAAAATAAATGAAAATAAAACATTATTTCTTCTGAACCATTTCAGATTCAGTTGCTGTGGCTTTTTTTTTTTCTTTTCCTCAGAAGTTAAAACTACACTCAATCTGCTTCCCGGAGCCACAGCGTTTACAGCAGATTTGTACAGACTACAAAGGGCTCCTCAGAATCCTCCACCAGCGACGCCCTCCATTCATGTTATCACAGGTAGAAGAGAGAATTGGCTAATTCCAAACTTGGTTCTTTATGAAGGCTTTGTGCCACCAGGAAGGTCAGCTTGCGTGCATACTGACAGGGAGCTGGAATACTGACTAGGCCCTAAGGAGGAAAATGTATTGATAGTAATTAAGAGGAAAACTTACTCTTCAAAGCAGTATTTTTTCCTGAGGTTTTTTCCATCCACTAGTTATACACATGTTAGAATGTGTGTAAATCAGTAAGAACGCACCAAAAAAGGGCAACCTTGCTCACTGAGAACTTAAATTCACTGGGCAGGATGGGGGAGCTGAGAGGTTTCATGACGCCCAGACCTGTGAGCCGCACACTGAGGGCTGACCTACGTTTCCTACAACTTGATTCTCTGAGGGGCTGCACGCAGATCTTGGCTTTGGACCTTGACAGCAGTTCTGGAATGGAGTCATGCCTATTGCTTTCCCACCAGACACAATATCTGAGTTGCCTTCAACTGTCTCATCTGTAACTTGGAAATAACAATACCCTGATTTCCTCCCAGACCAGTATGAAATAATATATATACTGAAGTCTTCGAGAAATTATCAATGCTAATGCATTCTCACAGTTACTGGTATTTGATGTCTATGATAGAGTGGGTTTCATCCAGTGTGGACTAAGGAATCATCCATCCATCCATTCATTCATTCACCCCTCCTTTGTGGAAATTCAGGCCTTGTGCCAAAGGTCAATCGGGTGGCAACTTCCAGGCGGGCACCCCAAGTTCCACTCTGCAACTACGTACAGGGCTGTCACTCACCATCCAGTTGTAGTACAGGTGGCACAGTTTGAATGTGAGTCTCTGCATGTGGTCGGGCTTCAGGCCATTGTCATCATAAATGACGTTATAGTAGGTGGGATTAACGGTTCCCCGACAGGCCATCTGGCTGATCAAGTAAAAGTCATACCTGAAGGGAAAGGAAGGACTGTGAGAAAGAAACCATGCAGAACAGGGCCAAACCTGACCACACGTGGTCAAAGCTTTGTTAAAAACAGATTTTCTAACAGACTTGCCATTCCGGCCGTGTTGCTTCTGAATCCACGACAGTGCCAAGTGGTGGGTTCTGCAGATTTCGGCCAGTTTCCGCCAAGAATCGTGGCATGCCCCTCTTCCTGACCACAATCACTGACAGTTTGGGGCTTAAGACCAGAGAGGCAAAGTAAAAAATAATAGTAATAATAATAANCCACGACAGTGCCAAGTGGTGGGTTCTGCAGATTTCGGCCAGTTTCCGCCAAGAATCGTGGCATGCCCCTCTTCCTGACCACAATCACTGACAGTTTGGGGCTTAAGACCAGAGAGGCAAAGTAAAAAATAATAGTAATAATAATAAGACGGAGAGAATTAAAACCAAGCCATGCAGCCTTTGCTACTTATTTATACATTTTTGGTAATTTTAAAATGAAATAAATTCACTCATTCACAAAATGCTGCAAAACAAAGAAAATTAAAATTATCCCTAATCGCCCCTCCTCCCTGCAATATAACCAATCTTTAAATTAACGATCATCTTTTTTTGTTGCCAAAGTGGGGTATGTCCAATCACCTGACCAATTTCCATCATTGAAAGGGGATGGGGANTATTTATACATTTTTGGTAATTTTAAAATGAAATAAGTTCACTCATTCACAAAATGCTGCAAAACAAAGAAAATTAAAATTATCCCTAATCTCCCCTCCTCCCTGCAATATAACCAATCTTTAAATTAACGATCATCTTTTTTTGTTGCCAAAGTGGGGTATGTCCAATCACTTGACCAATTTCCATCATTGAAAGGGGATGGGAAAGAGTGGTTCATCAGTTCAGTTCAGTTGCTCAGTTGTGTCCGACTCTTTGTGACCCCATGAATTGTAGCACGCCAGGCCTCCCTGTCCATCACCAACTCCTGGAGTTCACTCAGACTCACGCCCATCGAGTCCGTGATGCCATCCAGCCATCTCATCCTCGGTCGTCCCCTTCTCCTCCTGCCCCCAATCCCTCCCAGCATCAGAGTCTTTTCCAGTGAGTCAACTCTTCACATGAGGTGGCCAAAGTACTGGAGCTTCAGCTTCAGCATCATTCCTTCCAAAGAAATCCCAGGGCTGATCTCCTTCAGAATGGACTGGTTGGATCTCCTTGCAGTCCAAGGGACTCTCAAGAATGGTTCAAGGGACAATAAATTACAATTAGCACTTCTAAAGAAAGCATTTATAGAATTATACACAGAGACAAGATTCTTTTTTCCATTAGCAATCATCTCCCTGTTTCACCTTCACTCTTCTTTTCAATTTCTAAAAATGGAAAACTAGAAGCTCTCCTTACTCCTCCAGTCATTGCTTCTGAATCCTGCCAAACACATGCCTGCGAGGGTGGATGGACAGACCACATACACCCTAGGGCCAAATGCTGAATGACCAGGTGTTAAGTGTTAGTAGATAAAGTCCAAATATTTGCCCCTGGTAGCTCAGTGATAAAGAATCCACCTGCAATGCAGGAAGCTTAAGTTCAATCCCTGCATCGGGAAGATATCCTGGAGAAGGAAATGGCAACCCACTGCAGTATTCTTGCCTGCAAAATCCCAGAGACAGAGAAGCCTGGTGAGCTACAGCCCACGGAATCTCAAAAGAGTCAGACATGACTGGGTGACTGAACAACAACAAATATTTGCCATTATGGGAGAAACATCCATATCACTGAAAATTCACTTTAAGCACTTTATGTTAAAAATACATTAATGTTTTCAATCTCAAAACTTTAAAAGTTGATGTCATCCTGCAGGAGAACTAACTCTTTAGCATTGTCAGCTGCTAAAATATATCCTGCGATTCCCAAATCACATGCTGGTGACTCTTGGGTCAGTTAGATTGACCCAACGCAAACCACTTCAGTATTCTTGCCTTGAGAACCCCATGAACAGAATGGAAAGGGAAAAAGATAGGGCACTGAAAGATGAACTCCCCAGGCTGGTAGGTGCCCAATATGCTACTGGAGAAGAGTAGATAAATAACTCCAGAAAGAATAAAGAGACGAAGCCAAAGCGAAAACAATGCCCAGTTGTGGATGGGACTGGTGGTGAAAGTAAAGTCCGATGCTGTACAGAACAATATTGCATAAGAACCTGGAATGTTAGGTCCATGAATCAAGGTAAATTAGAAGTGATCAAACAGGAGATGGCAAGAGTGAACATTGACATTTTAGGAATCAGTGAACTAAAATGGACTGGGATGGTTGAATTTAATTCAGATGACCATTGTATCTACTACTGTGGGCAAGAATCCCTTAGAAGAAATGGAGTAGCTCTCAGGGTCAACAAAAGAGTCTGACATGCAGTACTTGGATGCAGTCTTAAAAATGACAGAATGATCTCTGTTTCCAAGGCAAATCATTCAATATCACAGTAATCCAAGTCTATGCCCCAAACACTAATGCCAAAGAGTTGAAGCTGAATGGCTCTATGAAGACCTACAGGATCTTCTAGAACTAACCAAAAAAGTGACCAAAAAAAAGATGTTCTTTTCATCACAATGGACTGGAATGCAAACATAGGAAGTGAAGTAACAGGCAAATTAGGTCTTGAAGTACAAAATGAAGCAGGGCAAATGTTAACAGAGTTTTGTCAAGAGAACGCACTGGTCATAGCAAACACTCTCTTCCAACAACACAAGAGAAGACTCTACATGTGGACATCACCAGATGGTCAATACTGAGATCAGACTGATTACATTCTTTGCAGCCAAAGATGGAGAAGCACCAAAAACATGGCCAGGAGCTGACTGTTGCTCGTATCATGAACTTCTTATTGCCAAATTCAGACTTAACTTGCAGAAAGTAGGAAAAATCACTAGACCATTCAGGTATGACCAAAACCAACTCCCTTACAATTATACAGTGGAAGAGACAAATAGATTCAAGGTATCAGATCTCATAGAGTGGCTGAAGAACTATGGACAGAGGTTTGTGACACTGTACAAAAGGGAGTGATCAAAACAATCCCCAAGAAAAAGAAACGCAAAAAGGCAAAATGGTTGTCTGAAGGGGGCTTACAAATAGCTGAG